>LPNX010441541.1:83794-94072 GCA_001517045.1 Pseudotsuga menziesii
CGACAACAACTAGGTGTCTGTCCAGGGAGTGTGTGAAATCCTTGGTATAACCGGCGTTCTGAGGAAGCTCCTCTCAAAAGGGAGTCAAGCACTAGGCAGTGTGAGTGGTTGTTGATTGGGATAACCCCTGGTCGATAACTGTGTAGCACCGGTCATATAGCCAGGATTGTATTCGTATCTGGGGGCTCTTTCGGGAGTTTCGAGCTTTGCTACCCTACCCATACGGTCAATCCTGCCTGCGACTGTCCGCCTGAGCATTGATTATATTGAGGTGACCTTAGTGACCTTAGCTAGGATATTGAGGGGGTACGTGTAGAGGTTATTCTGCATGTGTCTCGGCCAGGTTGGGGTCAGAAAACACAGTCGCTTTACGCGTTGAAGCTGAGGGCCACAATAATTGCTTTTGAACCTCCGCTTGTGGTGACAAGGGCCTCTCAAGCCTCTCCTAGGAGAGACATACCATCCACATTCGGGAGATCACTTATCTAGCCCTTGTTTTCTTGATTTTGGCTTTAGATTTTATAGTGATTGCTCTATGCACGTTAGTTGGCTTAGGGTTGACATAAATAGAGAGTCTTTGCTATTTTTTGAGTCATTGTGAAGTCGGGTGCGGTTCCACGCCATTCTCGTCGTTTAGCAGGACTTCCTCCTTCTACTTCTCCTCCTCCTTTGGAAGAGGGACCTAGACAGTCTAGGCGGACCATGTCACACATTGATTCACACACCATGGGAGATCATTCAGAGGATACATCTGAGCCACCTCCTCCCATTCGCGTTGATGTTTCACGCCTACTTACGACCCTTCACCCGACCTAACTGAGTTAGGACCTGTGATTTCAGAGATAGGAACCATACATGATAGACCTAGTCACTCTAGGGTTGACCCCTCATTGACACATTACCGGAAGACGCCGAGACTCACTTTGAACTTTCCAGTACTAGCCATGGTAGTTATGCTACGACTGGTTTTCCTATGCACGATTTGACATTTTATGTTGAATCCGATTTTGAGCCTAGCACTATGCCTGGGGGCAATCCCATGCCTTACCGTGCAGAGAGGTTTGGGAGTACTAGTCACATTGCACCTTCTATCCCAGTGGTGGAAGCTCCATCTTATATACCTCCTAGGTCTAGAGTTAGTGATCCGATAGGGATACCAGGTCCCAGACGAGTGACGATAGGCACCAGTACATATCTTCTTACAGAGATTCCTTCGTCCTCGCTTCCAAGTTCTTCAAATGTAAACCCTGCACCTTACTCACGTGGTCCTTTGAGTCGGCACGTAGCTACTAGTCAGATCCGTACTGCGATTACTAGACCAATTGTGTCTCAAGCCTACATACCACTCGTGGTTTCAGGAGGTTATGTTCATGTTTCTAGAGGTCAGATTGCTTCTTCCATGACATATATCCCTACTTCCGGTATGTATATTCCTACTTCCGGAATGTATATCCCTACCTATGGAGTGTCTCATGGGACATCACAAGTGGTGACCTATGGACCCTATTATGGGACGCAGTATGGACAGGTCTCTTCACCTTACGGAGGTGGGTATTCACAACCTGCGTACTCTCCTAATTACGGCTTTGTAGCTCCTACTAGTCAAAATCCACCTCATTATGGTACTTCCATGCCACCCTATACGGGTCATACAGGAGGAGGTCATTATGTCCAAGGTCATGGTCGTAATCAATCCTATATGAACTAGGGAGTGGTCCATAGACCTCATCATCCTAGGCTCCCTTTCCTTGCGACACTCAATATACCTGACTTATTGAGGCTTACGAACGATCTCGTGGCTCATGACCCGGCTTGGCCGGCTGTCCCTACCAAGCTTCCTTCAGACATACCTAAGTTCAAAGGAAAACCAGGAGAGGATCCGAGTGAACACGTTATGACATTCCACCTATGGTGCTCTTCCAATTCATTGCATCAGGACTCAGTCCATTTGAGACTATTTCAACGCACCCTCATAGGGCCTGCGGCGAAATGGTATATAGATTTACCTACGGGTGCCTTTACTTTGTTCGACGACCTTGCGATGACTTTCCTTAATCACTTCCAGCTACCAGTGTGCTATGATGTTGGTACTGAACTCTTGTCGACATTTTAGCAAGATAAAGCCACCCATATTTCTGATCATATTGAGGAGTGGCGTAGACGGAAGAGATTAATTAAAGCATTTATACTGCCGGAGTTCCTCAAATATTTATTTCCATATATAGCGAAGGATGTTTCCACATCCGAAGTGCAGAATGAGGAACAAGCCATCTTTAGGGCATAGGAACTAGACTTGATCTATGCTCAGTCTAGTTTGTTATATGAGATTATACCTAACGCTCCTCATTCTAGTTTTGATCCCAAGGTCAAACCTGGACCACATGCCGACGACATTGTGGGTAGTGCAAGTAATAAACCTACAGGTTCGGTTGTGAAACAAGTTGCTCAATTGTCAATCAACCAATCTACCTTGGGACAAGCTATGGCTTCGTCTCAGCCTGCCCAAACGGCAAATGTACTTGCTGTGCAATCGTCCGACCAGAAGGGTAACCAGCAACCCGGACGGAATAGAAAAAAGGGTAAAAACAATAATAATAAAAAGGGTGGGAATAAAAATGAGAATGCCAATAATAATGACAAGAATGGTAAAAATGTTGGGGAGGACAAGTAGAATAAACGTAAGGTTAAGTTTCCTTGCAAGCTATGTAAGGACGATCACCTCACTTACTTGTGCCCTAGAATGGATGAAGCTTCGAAGTTCATAGCACAGGGCCCAGCTGTGTTAATGAACCCTTTACCGCATAACCAGAATATGAACTCGAAGTGCCATGATCAATCTAGTGATGAAGATCCACCTGAAACTAGTGGTCGTGGGTGCATTAATATGGTCCGTGCCGCGAAATTTGTGACGCGTGCGAAAGATTATACTTCGTCACAACCCAACCTAGGCAAAGAACCTGATCCACCAGGAACCCCTTTGTGCATTGAGAAACCTATGGATAAACCTGAGGCTGCACCTCGCATTCCTAAGGGGGTACTTAAGCATTCGGGTCATAACCCAAATGCCCGATCCGCCCAAAATTATTCAGTTGTCAAGGAATTCGGCCATACTCCTTGTGCGATGTCTGCATTGGAAGTGCTTTAGAGTTGTCCATCACAAAGGAAGGCTTTGATTTTCGCTCTTGGTGTGAATGGTGATGATTCTTCCTCAGTGATCAAATTTGAAATCGCAGGACATCAGCCTCACTTTCCCTACTATGTGTCCCTTTTGGTACATGTAGAATGTCTTAATATGATCGTCAAGCGCACTGTGATTGACGAGGGCGCTGCTACTTCTGTGATGTCTTTGTCTTGTTGGAAGGGTTTTGGTTCTCCTGAGTTGTCAAAATCTACAACCATGTTAACTGCTTTTGATGGGAGATCGTTTAGGCCGCACGGTATCCTTCCTTCCCTTAAAGTCCGTTTGGGAGGGAAGACCGTTGCGATAGAGGTTGAGGTGGTTGATGCACCCCTTGCTTACAATCTCTTACTGGGAAGGAACTGGATGTATAGTATGCAAGCCGTTGCGTCTTTCTTGTTTCGCGTTGTATGCTTTCCTCATAATGGGAAGATTGTAACGATTGATCAAATGGCATTCAAGAATCTGCCTGTTACTGCATCTTTGAAAGCTTCGGTTCCAAAAGTTGAACATTCCCAGTCGACAACTAGGAGTGTGGGTGTAAGCATGTATCCGTCCCTCATGGGAACCTTTAGTTGTCCAGCACCCGTCCTCATGATAGGATCTAGTTTTGATGGTGCTTCGAAGTCTACAAGATCGGTGCCTTTTCGCACAAGTCATATGGGAGATCCTTGGATTCTTCCTTCATCGAGTCCTTCAAGTGAGGCCATTGAGACGAGCGTGCCATTGCCTATAGTCATGATAGCTTACCAAGCTAATCTCCAGTCTACTGCAGAGCCTTGTTCTTCCTCTTCACGGACGGAGGAGGAAGACCCCTATGTGCTGCCGGCATGGGCAGTATAGTCTTCTCATGCCCACGACTGTCTTGATACGGTTTTCCCTTCAGATGAAGTGATTATTGAGGCTATGTTGGGAGTTGAGCCACCATGGGAGGAACTTCATCATAGATCATACTTCCTTCCAGAGCTTGACCTTTTGGAGAATGAGGATTATAGGGAGATTCTTAGTCATAAAGTTGGTAGACCCATGGTTCCATTAAGCTCTCCTGGTCAGATGGCTGATGGAAACATGGTGAACATATCGTCAACTATTTCTATCAACATTTATCGCAATCCTGGTATAATTGAGAATGTCTACATTGGGGCGGATTGTTCCCAAGATGAGATTCGGGAGTATACCGAGCTATTCAAGGAATTCCATGATATATTTGCTTGGTCTTATGATGAGATTCTAGGGATTGACCCTCGGATTGTCAAACATGAGATTAAGACTTACCCCAATGCTAAGCCTGTTCGACAGCGTTTACGCGTGGTAAATCCTAGGAAATCACCCGCCATAAAGGCAGAGATAGAGAAGCTATTGAAAGCTGGTTCATCTATCCCGTTCCCTTGATGGAGTGGGTTTCAAACCCCATTCCGGTGGATAAGAAGTAGGGAGCGATCCGTATATGCACTGATTTCCGTGATTTAAATCGTGCCTGTCCTAAGGATAACTTCCCCACACCGTTTATAGATCAGATTTTGGATGAGTGTGCAGGTAGCGAGGTGTTCTCCTTTATGGATGGCTTTTTCGGGTACAATCAGATTCAAATCAAACCCGAGGACCAACATAAGACCGCATTTATTTGTCTTTGGGGAACATTTGCGTATCAAAAAATGCCTTTCGGCCTTAAAAACGTCGGAGCTACGTTTCAGCGGGCGATGACCTTGATCTTCCACGATCTCAAGTCCATTATTGAAGTATTTTTGGATGACCTCACTGCTCATTCTCGCATGAGGATGCGTCATTCTTATCACTTGAGATTTGTATTCGAAAGATGTCGGCACTATGCTATTAGATTAAATCCTCATAAGTGCATCTTTTGCATGAAATCAAGTCGTTTCTTAGGATTTATCGTTTCGAAAGAGGCTATAAGAGTCGACCCTTTGAAGGTTGAGGCAATACTTCAGTCTCCACCGCGAAATATTCATCATCTTCAGTGTTTGCAAGGCATGGAAAAATTACTACGAAGATTTGTTGTCAATTTTGCCAATTTGACTAGAGGTTTCATGCGTCTCCTGAAGAAGGATACTCCTTTTGAATGGGATGAGCGAGCCCAAGAGTCCTTCGTTGCACTTAAGCGAGCCCTAGCATCGGCCCCGGTGATTAGTCCTCCAGATTATAGCCGTGATTTCTTATTATATGTGGCCGCGTCTTTAGAGACAATTGGGATGGTTTTGGTTCAAGAGGATGAGGATCTCCAGGAGCATGTCATATATTATCTGAGCTGAAACCTTATTGGCGCAGAGATTTAGTATTCTCATGTCGAGAAGCTTTCCTTAGCTACCGTACATGCGGTGCAGCGTTTGAGACATTATATTCTCCTTCGCCAGACCTTGGTTGTTTCCCATGTCAATCCGTTTCAATTCGTCCTCACACATAGGATGGTTGGGGGAAAATATAATAAATGGATTGTCATCCTGCAAGAGTTTGATCTCGAATTTGTTTCGGCAAAATTGAAGAAATCTTTAATCTTTGCAGAGCTCATATCAAATTTTTCGAGCAAGGCTGAGGAGTTGGTATGTGAAGATACGTTTGTTGATGAACACATTTTCTTAATCTCAATGGATGACCCATGGTACAGAGATATCATAGTATATCTACAAACGCAGAGGACCCCTACTCACCTCTTGCGAGATGAACGATGACGATTACGTCATGTCTCCAAGAACTACCTCATAGTGGACAATACTTTGTACCGCCGTGGAGTAGATTCCCTTTTACGACGTTGTTTAAGTCATGATGAGGCTGAGGTAGTGCTTAATGATTGCCATGGAGGGGCGTGTGGTGGTAATTTATTTGGGCTTTCTACAGCTCAAAAGATTTTGAGAGCAGATTATTTCTGGCCGTCGATCTTCAAGGATTGTATTGAAGCGATCAAGAGGTGCCACCCTTGCCAGGTTTTCGCATGTAATATGCGCTCGAAGCCTGCCCCATTACACCCTATTATCACCGCCGGTCCCTTCACCAAATGGGGGCTCGATTTTATGGATTGCAACCCAGCTTCGGCTAGGGGGCACCATCATATCATAGTGGCTGTTGATTACTTCACGAAATGGGCTGAGGCAATGCCTACAGTAAAATCCGACAGTGAAACAGCCGCTCACTTCGTATTCAACCAAATCATTTCTCGGTTTAGGATTCCGAGAGAGCTTGTCACTGACCATGCCTCGCACTTTTAGAACCATATGATGGAAGAGTTGGAATCCAAGTTAGGGTATAAGCAAGAGTACTCCTCTTCTTACTATCCTCAAGTGAATGGACAGGTTGAAGCAGTGAATAAATCACTTAAGTCCATTCTCCAATGAACCATCGCACAAAGCAAGATGAATTGGCATATTATGTTATACCCTGCTTTGTGGGCATATCGAACTGCGGTAAAGACTACCATTGGTTTTTCTCCATATCAGCTTGTGCATGGAGTGGAGTCAATATTGCCGATTGAATGCGAGATTCCTTCATTGAAGTTAGCCGTGGAACTCTTACCAGACACTTTGCCTTTGGAGGAGCGTTTGGTTCACCTTGAGCAACTCGATGAGCAGCGTAGAGATGCCTTGGTGACTCTAGAGGTTAATAAGCATCGCGTAAAGGCCCAATACGATAAGTCTGTCTATCCGAGAGTGTTTAGTGAGGGAGACTTGGTCCTTTTATGGGATCAATCGAAAGAACCCTTGGGGACAGGGAAGTTCAATCATATGTGGCGTGGTCCTTATGTGGTCAAACATGTGTTAGAGAAGGGTTCCTACAAGTTAGTGGATTACGAAGGGACGGCCTTGGCGAAGCCTAGAAATGGGATCTATCTCAAAAAATACTATGCATGATCTTTAGCCAAGGCTGCTTGTTGTATATTATTGTACAGCTTTTTGCATACTTAGGTCTTGTTTATCATGATAGGGTTTGTGATTAGTTTCCATTTCTTGTGGCAGATTTCAATGGAATCTTCCACCTACATAGGATTCGCAGATGGTGCAATCCGTCACACTCAACACTCAGCCTCAGCTGCTTGGGTGATTTATACTCCTATGGGTCATGTACTGTCTTCAGGAGGTGTATGTCTATGGCCATCTTCCAACAATGTTGCTGAATATAGTGCCGTTATCGAGCTTCTACGGGATGCCATTTCGCATGGTGTTCTCTCTCTTTAGGTACATCTTGATTAAGAGTTAGTAGTGTCACAGCTCAATGGTTTGTACCATGTTAGAGATCCGACGTTATTAAAGAGATTCTTACGTGTGAGATTGTTAAAACAACAATTTGAGAGTATAACATATATACACATTCCAAGAAATTATAATCAAATTGCTGACTCATATGCTAACTATTTTTTAGATTGGCATTTGTTTCATTCATCATAAATTAATCATATACACAATTTTTACACATGTAAATAAATAAACCGATCACCATAAAACTTTTTTATATATCAAAAATGTGGTAATACATAGTGTCATAATACAAAATTGGGGCTTTGAAAGCCACCATCATATACACGGTAGTACAAAATAGATACACTCCTAGGTGTCTAGTCCTGTGGGGGTGGAAGAGGGTTGTGATCATGATATGTCACCACGGCTCTAGCTAGCCGCCGGAATAAACTCACCCATGCGCGTGGTACACCCACCACCTATCTCTGCATAGCGTCAGGAAAGTCCTTGACTTACGCCATGGGAATCCTGTGAGTAAGTCACACGAAGTTGGTATGGATGCTTTGGAGCGTTCGCTCCGCATCCACACCGGTGATATCGTCTCCTCTTCCCCTCCGTCTATGACATGGGAATCCCTCTGGTTGCCATGGTCCCACATCTGCACATGAATGGTAGATGTTATTATGTATTGTCACCCAAAACCATGTCTTTTTTATTCCATTAATCAAGAAAACACAAAAAAAAAATAATTCAAAAATTTTTAAAAAAGAGTAAGGGTCGAGATTCGTTACCTATGTCTCCATATGCTAATCCTGGTGGTAATGGCATGTCCGGATCTCCCCAGAAATCTATCCCTGCATAAGGGTAGTCATCTATGGCAACAATCGGTCGTCGCCACCATGGAAAAAAGTCTGCTGGATAAGGGTTGGCCAGTCTACCACCCCCCAGTCTACGCATCGCATCTGCCCAACGTCATTGGGCTAGATCTCGAACCCCTTGGAGAGGAACATCCACTCTAGGGCTCAATCCTGGAACCCGCTCGAAGAAAAACGTGCTCAAGATGCTGCTGAACCCGAATTTTCGTATCCTACCTGCCTTGCACTCACTGAGTTGATGTTTCATGTTGCTCAGTAGTGAAGTACTCCAGTCGTAGATGGTCGGTGTCATACACTCCACCGCATAGAACATCAGTGGCCGAGAGGCCTGATGGAGTGATGCTAAGCCTACTATCTTGCCCAGCGTCAGTAGTATGGCCTTTAGGCCCAGCACCTGTATAGCGTTGGTGGGAACTTGGCTCCCCACCCTCTCAGTCTCTGGGTAGCAGTACACAACTATGTACTCATCGATAGTAAGCCCATGACCTGGCCCTCCTCGGGCACAAAGGTTCACCATCTCCCCTCGTCTAGATAGACCTGTGATAAAGTAGATATCCTCCACCTCAATGGTGAGGGACATGCCGTCTATCCGGAAGGACTTTGAGTCTGGATCCCAATAGTCTACCAGCATCTGTAGCAGTCCTGGTTTGGCCCTCAAGCCACCTAGGCACCAAAAATTTTAGAGTCCACATCTTCTTAGAGCTTCTTGAGCCATTCTGTCAGCCCTTACTGCTTCCTCTACTTCACCAAGCTCACGTTCTCGCCACTCTAGCACCATCTTGCATGAGAAATTGACCAAATGTCCTTTAGATTCTTGTAAATCCTTTTGCGCGGTGTCATACGCGGCTGTTTTGCAAACAGTCGCGTATGTACGCGGTTTCTAGCCCCTTTTCCGCATATAGCCAGCCCTATACGCGGAAAAAGCTTCGATACCCGCGTGGGCCGCAGCGCTCATGTAGAATTGGCCTTAATAAACTCATTTGAACATGAAAACTTGTAAAAATTATATTGAAATGCAAGTAGAGAACATGAGTAAATACCTGGAAGAAACGGTTGTGAATTCCACTGGCTGGATCTCCTGGAATTTGTAGTTGAAAATCAGAGCTCCAATGGGTAATAGTTTCAAATGATTTCTATTTTTTACTATTTATAGAAAAAATTTCAAATATTTGAAAATTTTTACCCCCTTTCCTATAGTTTTGACCGTTTCTAACCATTTTGGATTGTTTCTGGCCTAATCTGTGATGTAGAAGACCGTTTTCAGCACCGTTTCAGCCTGCGGATTGACCCGTTCGTAACGTCTACACTGGCATATAGGTTAGGTTCACCACCATTTGCATTTTGCATGACCTTATGACCATGTCACTATATCCTTAGGTACGAACCCACTCTATTATGTCACGGAACCTTCTTGCTGCTATAGAAGTGGCATGATATGAGTGGTAGAGCCTTACCTTACATGGGTACCCTAGTTAGCGCCTTATTTGCATTTGGTGCCCATGCCGATGTTTCTCCCTTTAGGGTGTGGGAGTCTGTTGTATAGTATTGCCATGACATTTAGCAAGAGCCTCATAGTCCTCTTGATCTTATGTTGGCCATGATCCCCCGGACTCCCTTGTATCAAGTTGTGGATGCATTATCATAAGCTTTGCCTGCCTTATTGAGCTTTATGCCGGCTCCCATGACATTGTGTTTCAGCCATATAGCCCGAGCTTATCTCATGTCTAGCCATGCAGAGCCTTTCTTTATATCCTTCGCAGCTTGATTCCATTTTTACCAGGAGGGGATTTTCCCCCGAGTGTCGATATCCTACACATGTATCCTTGCATTGAGCATAGGTATGTTCCACTGCTTGGAACTAGTTTGTTTTCCCTCATGACACTCATCTCGTCCTAGTTTGTAACTATAAAGCTAGTTTATTCTTTTTTCAAGCTTTTCAAATAAAACCACTTATACTATGAAACGAGAACTATATACTATGAACGAGAACTCTACCCATAAAAATGATGATTTTTGCAAAAAAAACACCAAAAACACCCCC
>LPNX010441541.1:96154-336445 GCA_001517045.1 Pseudotsuga menziesii
GAATGGTTATGTTTCCAGTCCCTATGGATCCTCTATTGATGCCTCCTGCGTCATAGAGATGTCCCAGTTTGTATATCGAGTCTATGCTGCCTTCATTCCGTCACCATACATCGTTATGCTCTTGTTCAAAGGAAGTTGAAACCTGAGTCGGCCATTCTCAGTTATCTTGACTTTGCATGTCGGCCATTCCCGGTACAGCTACTAGTTCGTGCACCTTATGATCGAGTCCTTCCACATTATACAGCCTTGCTGAGTACCTCGTGTTGGATGATGGGGGATGCCCTAATGCCCTCCTTCCAGCGGATTTCATCCCTTCGACTTCAGATCATTTATTCTGGGATTGGAGTCTAGAGTCATTTTGAGTGCCTTGAGACTTGCAGTCATCAGTGGCAGGTTCTCTCGCCATCAACAGTTTTGGGAATACATCAATGTCCCCTGATCGATGGATTCTCTCAAGTGTTCAACCTCAACACATTTATTCACACTTGTTAGTTTGCACTCTAGTACCTTGATTCCCATTTTCATTATTGGTGGGTGATCTCGCGTCTGTTAACGGTATACATCAGTGACGGGTAATCAGACGATGGACTACTATGTTCGACCTCGACACCTCTATTCACATAGTAGGACATGTACTCGTAGCGGTGTGTGTAGAAGACCTTCCAGATTGGTGGCGTCCACTATATGCTACCTCCTTGATCGTGCCAGTGTTCATAAGATTTTAGTTCTCGTGACTTGTTCCAGTATGTGTCAGACATTTCCAGCCACTATGGAGATCTTGATCTATTATATATCTTCAGCCTTTGTGGAGATCATGGTCCTTTTTATATTTTCATCATGGAGATTCTGATCTATGTATATTGTACGTGGCGATGACCACATATGTGTTATCATGTTTCACGCCTATTCATGGCCATTATACTCTTATGTATCCGGGACTGCTATATGTATTTGCAGTTATATGCAGAGTTGTATTATTGTACTATGATGATTGGGTGGCTAGTCTTCCATTTGGGTACCTTCATCACTTCACTTCTGGGATGGACTTATAATGTATTTCGGCCATCGTATTACCCCTCTAATCTCATACATTAGGGGGCATCTGTTATAGCGGATTTCACCACACTAGGTGAATCACACATTGTATGGCCTTCCCCTGTCCTGCTGCAGACTCATTAGCCCCTATGGACCACTTTTTTTCTTTTGATGTATCCTTGACCATCCCTAAAAACATAAGAAAAGTGATATACGTGACTTTTTCCCCGATAACCGCGTACATACGCGGATATTCCCTCTATAGTCGCGTACATCGGGATGTGTACATAATTCAAATCCTTTTGGAGTGTTCCTTGACTTGGATCCGACTCATATGACTCCTGGCCTTCCATATGCCTTGAGATCGCACGGATTCGACCTTTCATTATCCCCTTGAAAAGCTATATAAGGAACCCATTGAGACATTGAAAGCAAAAGAGAGAATTGAGAGTAACGAAACTATAGTCCATTGTTGCCAGAACTTATGCTTGAGTCTGCATCCCTTTGTCCCTTAGAGCACTGTTGTGTTCTTCCCAAGCTTGCCTTTTGCTATTAATATTTCTATCGAAGTGATGGAGGATTGAGGTGGTGGAGGCCCAAGTGGGGGATTCAGTTTCTCCGGTTTGCAGACGTGCCGTCAGAGGTTGTCACTTGTATGCTTGTATTGTTTACTTGTTGTTGAGGACGTGCTATAACAATTCAAGCTGAAGATTGGAAATCTCAACGGGGATCTACTTCAACCGTCCGGAATAAGGTATGAGGTTCGATCCTTTAGTGTTAGATGTTTTTATTTCTATTGCATATTGGGAAAGATTGATTTCTGGAGTCTAGTTGTCTGTTGTGGTACCCCAAGCCATAGGAATTTCTCTCCGTAACAACCTTTACGGTTCACCTTAATCTTGTGGTTGTTGAATCTTGGTCCTATTCTTACTAGTCTTAGCACTATTACTTGTGTGCACCTTTGACTATGATGACTACTACTTTATGGAGTATATTTACTTGATGATTTATTAAAGATCATTGAACCATTTATTTTTATGGTTACCTTATGTTGTTATTATAATGACCCACTTATGATTTTGGACTTTATGTTGGGCGTTTTGACTTTCATTTTATTATAATTTCATTAAATAATTATTTTAGTCTTATTAATAAAATCTCATGATTTTATTAATAGACTTTTTGACAATTTACTTTTTATTATATTAAAATCTTTTTTGACTTTTGTTGGGATGGTTTATTCTTTTGGGCTACCTAATTTTTATTTTTATGATTTATTTTTTTATTTTTGTGGGCCTACGTTAATTCTATCCTAAGTAATTTTTTTTATATACCCTAACCCATTTAAGGAAGAGATTATTTTTAGTTTCAACACATATGACAGTTATATGACAACTTCCCACATCTTGGAGGTTTTCTCACTTCATCGGGAGCACTAATAGGGTTAACCAGGGCTGCCCCCTATCCCTGATATTATTTCAGATTTACATTGATGCAGTTTGGATTTAAACTGATGGACTAGAAAAAAGAGATACACCTCTAGAAGAACACCCATGTTGGTAATGGTTTCTTTTTACACCATGTCCTAACTGCACTACTATTGTTTGCATATGATATGGTCCCTTTGGGGGAACCCTCTCTATCAACCACAAGAACCTGGAATAAAAGAGTTTCCTGATAGTGATGGATATTATTGTTGTGGCTGTGAAAGTGTGGGGTTCAATCCCTTTTAACTAGTTTGTCATCTTCTCCACCTTTTCAAGCGCCAAAAATTCAATTCTTTAGGAAATTGAATTTCACTTCAATCTTGGCTCTATTCCATACCCACAACACAAATTGCAATTGAAGGTATCGATGACCAGATTGTTTTGTGTAATTTCATGTTAAATTTTGATTTTTTCTATTTTATCTTGGCATTTGATTAGCCTATTCCTAGTTCCATTTTAATTCATTTGTATTTGTTGTATACATGATTTAGGTCTCAGTCCTGGTCTTTCGATCATTGATCATCCATTGTAGTTTGTGAAGTGGTCCTCAGTTTCCAAATTTCTTTGTGTAAAGCAGTGGGAATTCCATAATTTTTTTTTTTGTTTTGGTTGGAAGACTAACCCTAATTATCAAATATTTAGGCCTTACTGAAGAGGACTTGCTAGGATTTTTTGGTTGTATTAAATACCTCCTGGCATACAAAGTTCAAACTAACCAAGCTCTTGTTTACAACAAGTTTTACCAAGTAAGTAAACCTACTTGACCCACAAATCAAGACCCATTGACAACCTAGACTACATTTTTACTGTATCCAAGCTTTGTGATCTCCGTGCTCTTCTTCACCATTAGTGTTGTTTTCTCTCTCTCCTTGTTTATTCTATGTGAAACCTCCAAACCCATTTCATGTACCATTCCCTTTTCTTTTTGCATTTCTCATTTTTGGTAACATAGTATTACATATGTAGGCATTGTTGTAGGAAAACCAAGGTGGATGTGCAATCTATTAGAATGGAAACTAATAGTTTCCATATGCAAGTGTTTAGAATCCTGCTATTTCAAATGTGTTGGTTCTGGATGAGAAAACATAATAATATTTAAATGTATGTCAATAGGCATGATAGGAAAAACACATGGCAAATTATACACAAAACAATAAAGGTGAAACAATATTTCAAGGACAATGATGAAATTTAATGTGTTAATATTGCTCATCTTCCCGATTCTTAAAGGGTTCTAGCTTAATGGAAGAGCGCCTTCCTTATAAGCAGGAGGTCGGTGGTTTGATTCCTCCATGCCCTAATGATATTGCAATGTATTTCTAAAGGTAAAAATGTAGTAGTGCAAGATTGATGTAATATTAGACGCAACACTAAATGCAAAAGATGATGTAAAAGTAGACGTCACACAAAACACAAAAGTAGATGCAAAAGTGGACCTTATGTCAGATGCAAATGTGGACACAAAAATGGATGTTACATTAATCACAAAATTGGATGCAAAAAAAGACTCAACACTAGACACAATTAATGACTTAAAACTAGATGCAATACTAGGCCCAAAACTAGACGCATCAGTAGATGCAAAAGAGGACTCCTAACTAGACGTAAAATTGGACATTAAATTGGGCACAAAATATGGTGTATCGATGGACATAAAACCATGCGTAACACCAGGTGCAAAACTGGAGGCAACACTTGGCGCAAACAAAAACTTAAAACGAGACACAATATTGGATGCAAGATGGGATGAAACATTGGATGTAAAACTAGACGTAATATTGAATGCAAGATGGGATGCAACATTGGACACAAAATTGGATGCAATATTAGATACAAACATGGTTTCAAAACTAGTCACAACACTAGGCGCAACACTGGGTGCAACATTGGACTCAAACATAGATGCAAAAAAAAACATCAACCAGGATGCAACACTAGGTGCAAACCTGGATGCAAAATACGACGTAAAACGAGATGAAACATCAAGCACAAACATGGATACAAAAAAAGATGTAAAATAAGATGCAAATTAGATGCAAAAGGGGATGCAACATAATAAGTAAAATTGGATGCAAAACAAGATGCAATATTGGATGCAAAGCTAGATGTAACGCTAGATGCAAAATTGGACACATAATTTGATGCAAAACATGGTGTAAGACTCGATGAAAAACTAGGAGCAAAATAAGACGCAACATTGGATGCAAAATTAAGCGTCAAGCTAGGTGCAAACAAGGATGTAACAAATGACGCAAAAAAAGATGCAAAATTGGGCGCAAATAAGGGCGTAACAAAAGATGCAAAAAATTGGGCGCAAAAATGGATGTTAAAAAGGACGGGAAAAAAGATGCATTGGAAGACGTTTTATGAAATTTTACAATAGCGCCAAGTTTAGCACGATATTGTTCATCAAAATTGGGAAAAAATTACACTAAAATCCGGCGCTAAATCTGACGCTAAATCCAGTTTTTGTTGTAGTGAGCCTAAAGAATGTGTTATTGTGTTGAATGATCATGAAAATCCAAGTTGTTAAATAAAAAAACATTGACCTATTTTTATTCAAAATATTGATAGATGAATTATGAGACATATGAACTAGACTTAAATAAAATCCCAAAGTTCCCTCCAAAGAAAGATTCATTTAAGCTCAATAATAGCACTTTGAGGGAGGGATTTCAAGCTTATGAAACTTATAGCTCAAAATAGGATAAAATCCTAGGTGTCATCCACAACTACTTTTGGAAAAAAAAAATCCAACATAGTAGGCTTGGAAACACTAGCTCCTTAGGAATAAAAACACTATAATAGAATGGTGAAAATAAGATTCATCTTTCCAATGCCAATAGGGTTATATATAACATCCAACTCCAAATAAGGAAGTTCCATAATCATACTAAAAATATGACATGCAGAACACATGCCAAATGAAGATGATTTGTGTAGAAAGAAAGCACCCAAACCTATTCAAATTTCAAATTAATGGAACTTGCTTCAACCTATTCAAATTTCCAATAAAGGGACCTTCTTCAATTGTAGATAAATGGAAATTATTGAGATATTTTTATTGTATGCAAATCGATTCTTGAAGTTGACCTCAACAAGTAACACATGATTAAGTTGCAAAATTTGAAATACATTGGCCTTGACCTTTTGAATTGGAATCAATGGGGGCAAAGCCACTTACAAGAGTTATGAAGAAGGGCAAATACGGCAAATACAGTTACAACCCACCTTTGGGAGCTCACAGGTTTTTATAAAAGTACACCTTCAGTCTTGTAGAGTGAAGTATTCAACAAGTCATATGGAGCAATCATAACAATTTTTTCGCTAACACTACTAAACCCATAATCATTCTTGCATGGTCAAGAATTCATTTTTTCTATTGAAATTATAAGATTTATTAACGTTATGGAACAATTACTTTTATTAATATGCTAAATTATAGGGTTTCCATGTGGTTATCTAAGATTTATGGTATTGACAGTAAGACTTAGACTATATAAGCTGAAATCACCAAATTCCCAGAATGAATCCCAAGTGGTTCAGGCTTCCAACAATATTTGATTTGCCTGGATGTGTAAATATAGATCTATAAATATAAAATCCAGGTTTAAGAATTGCATAGAACTATAAACTCTTGATTTAGGAATGGCAAAGCTCGACTCTATCAGCTGTAAAGTTTTGCATTAAGTTTTACTTCAAGCAGGTAAGATATTTCTTCATACAGGTCTTCGTCTTCCTTTGGTGTGTGTTAAATCCAAATAGTGACAAGAACACGATCCATGCAGAATGTGCAAAATAAATGTGTGTTAAATTTCATGCTATTTTAAATAGATTCGAAATCTCGGTCCAGCTTTACAGAGCTCTAGCTCCCCGAGAAATGACTTGATGATTATCAGATTATGTTTATATATATACGAGGTCGAAATATGTTTGCATGATCTAAATTTCAAAGGATGAACTTTTAAGTCTGATGTGATGTTTTGTTATGCAGATTCAATAGTTGTGTATTGAATCTTTGAAATGAATTCAGATCCAAACTAATTTTACCTCTGTAGTTTGTCGTCTATGTGTAGATCTCTATGCACGACTTCATAGCACGGCCTTAGATCGAGTACCAGCATGGAGCAGGAGGTTGGCGATGGCGACAATAATTCCAGTTGCAGCCATGATTTTTTCCAGCCGTTTTCTCATTTGTTGCATTCAAAGCCAAGGTCCAGGGAGTTGGTGAATTCATTTGAGAAAACTTTAGCAGGGAGATTGGACGAGTTGAAACCCAAGAATTCAGATTTTCTGAATTTGGCATGGATTCGACAAGCAACAGAGGTTTTATCAAAGGCATCCGAGGATTTGAAAATCCTAGAGATAAAAGGAGGGGGAGATGGTGTTAGAGAGCGATGGATTACTGAATATCTGAGTGACAGTATCAAACCTCTTGAATTGTGTAGTGCAGATATTTCAATGCTTGATCACAATCAGCTCATGCTAATCCGATTTGTTTGGAGTCTCTTGGACTTGTCAAACAGTAGTACTGTTCCCCAGCAAGATAAGTTATCTAAGCCCAAGACTTCACTTCAAGAATTGATTGAAGGGACCAAGAGATCGCAAACAGATCGGATTAGCATGAGCTGATTGTGATAAAGCGTTGGAATATCTGCACTAATCCCATTACACACATCAAGAAGTTTGATACTGTCATTCAGATATTCAGTAAATCCATCGCTCTCTAACACCATATGCCCCTCCATGGGAAATTCAGAAAATCTGAATTCTGGGGCTTTAACTCGTCCAATCTCCATGCTAAAGTTTTCTCAAATGAATTCACCAACTCCCTGGACCTTGGACAAAATCAGGGCTGGAATTACTGTCTGTTTCATTCATGAGTTTGCAGAAGGTTGTAAATGAAGAGATGATTAGGATGAGGAAAAGTTATATGGTGTTCTACACAAAATTTCTGCGGATCATAAAGCTCCAGGTGAAGGAAATTCATTATGTGTGGCATGGGAAGCAAGAGAAGAAATTGAAGAACAGAAGAAACCTGCAGTGCGTCTTTTCAAGAGTTCAGAAGCAGTAACAGAAGTTTGCTTCTTCTCAAAATTTCTGCGATCATATTCTCAATTTGTCAAAAAAAATAAAAACCCATGGGATACCTTTTGAAAGGTGGAGAGGATGGAAAACTAGAAATCCATGATCTAATGCCGTGCTATGAAGTTGTGCATACAAAACTGTATATAGACCACAAACTACAGAAGTAAACTTAGTTTGGATCTGAATTCAATTCAAAGATTCAATACACAGCTATTGAATCTGCATAATAAAACACCACATCAGATTTAAGAGTTCATCCTTTGAAATTTAGATATCTTATATACAAACATATTCCGATGTAGTATTCATAAACATAATCTGATCATCAGCCAGTTATTTCTGGGGGAGCTACACCTCTGAAAACATAAAGAGATTAAACCAACGCTGGACCATGATTTCGAATTTACTTAAAATAGCATGAGATTTAACACACCTTTTTGCACATCTGACTGTATCTTCTAGTTCTTGTCACTATTAGGGTTTAAGACACACCAAAAGAAGATGAATACCAGTTATATGAAGAAATAGATTACCTGCTTCAAAGAGAACGAAATATTGGAAATACGGCCGCGAAACTTTGCAGCCAAGAGAGCCGTGCTTTGCGATTCTTAAAACCAGAGTTTATATTTCTATTCGATTCTAAAACCCGGATTTATAGATTTACAAATGCACGCAAATCCAATAATGTTGGAAGTCTTAAACACCTGGGATTCATTCTGGGAACTTGGTGATTTCACTGGAAATAGAAATACGGCTCGCTACATGGAAACGCGATAATTTAGCCTATTAATAATATTAGACTAACTGTTCCAGAACGTTAAAATATTATACTTTCAATACAAAAGTTAATCCTTTAACATTGCATAACACTTGAATTCAAAGGCATTTTTATGGACAAATCTTATAATTTCAATAGAAAAGTTAATCCATTGACCATGCAAAACACTTGATTTCAAATTCAAAGACATTTTTTATGGTCAAAGACATTTTATGTTTTTATGGACATTGGAATTTGATAATTTTAGTAGAATAAGTTAAATAAGAAGTTTGACCATTTAGCTTATTTGGTAGTATGAAAAAAGGTTTGACATTATTAAGTTTGACTATTAAAACACCTAATTTGTACTTAAAATTGTATGCAAGGATTATTAAGTTTGATTATTAAAATACCGGTAATTTGTATTTATATTGTATGGAAGGAGTAAATTTTTTTAGTATTTTAATGATAATTTTTTTTTGTTAACATTGGATTTGGTAATCCAATTTTATATTAAAAATATTAATTTTATCAATTAAAAAATGTACTTCTAGCTAAAGTAGTCTAAACCAATTTAGATAGTGGTAATATTGTTAAAAACTTAGTAGGTTTAGTTTTTTGTTTTGTAGTGAAGTTATTTATAAATATTTATAAATAATTAAAAATATTAAAAAGTAAAGTTTTATATCATAATTTTTATTAATTAAAATATTATTGTATTACATGTCTTAAAAATTAGCAATATTTATTGAATTAAAATAAAGTTTAAAAATATTATATTTATTGATGATTTTGTTAACTAACCTTATTTTTTAAGATGTGTTTATCTTTTTTAAAGTAATTAGATGATCTTATCATATCCATTGATTGGAGCTAGGGTAGTTGGGAGGAATGATTGTCTATATTTTTATTTAAGAATTTACCAAGTTGATTGGTGTATGAGTGTCCTTCAAGTGCTCCAAGTTATTTAGGCATGTTGATGATCTTTTGTTGGATTTCCCAATACTTGCAACTAATTGTATTTTAACTAATTATTTAGAGATAATGATGCCAAAGGATTGGTAATTTTTTTTTTTATTTACATATGTAATGATCTTTGCTAGATAAGTAGAATACGAGCTTTGAATTACATAATTAAAACATTATTTATAATTTTATGAATATTTTGATTATATATATATTGGACCTGAAAATTTGTGGACACTTCCCTTCATTTCCAGGATGGTATCTAGTATCAAGTCAACGGCGTCGAAGTTTCAATAATCTTTCCCTAAGGGAAGTACAAAATTAAATAACAATGAAAGAAAATCTAACATAACATACATTCTTCATCAAGTAAGCAAACCCTAAAAAAGTTATTTAAACAATAAAGAATGTGTTTTTATTGTAATAAAAAAAATAAACTTTACATGAGAAAATGTCACATTTGAGTTGCAGTGGAAGAGACCTATAGTTGTCCAAGGGGGGGTCTATTTGATCTCCTATCAGTCCATGATACTTCGGTCACACGCCACGTATGCGATCTCCAACAAGATGAGATAGGAACATCATAGGGGAGTTATGATTTTAAGGATATTTTACTAGAGTAATTGATCCAAGAGGATCTTAGAGATCAATCAAAATTAAAGTCTTCAAAATGAAAATAGAAGCGTGTAGCTGCGTAGAGATTGACAAGAGCACTCTGGAAACCTTCGTTTTGTGCAAAAAAGAATTCGGACGTGAACGTTATTCAATTCTGAACTTTCGGCAAAACATGTAAAATGGCAAAAAAGGGCAATGTGGCACACTTACAGAGTGTTACGTGGCATGCATAGTTGGAAGGTACACATGGAAATATGTGGTTGAGGCTAATGACATGGATTGGTGGCGTGGCATGACAACATGTAGACCAATCAGGGCCTACCACGTGGAAACCCTGTTGACACCAAGTTGCTATATTTTCCAAAAGTTTTATGGGTCAAAGAAAATCGAACTCCCAACCTCCTTGCCCCCAAAGTTTGCATAATACTCAACTATATTTAAGTACATTTCATGCCAACAAAAAAAATGCACAAAGAGGAAAGGTGACCTCCTCCCCCTTTGCTAGATACCTTTAAAACTTTACTATACGGGTGCGCTCTCCCTTTGGCGTAGTTTTAAACCCATATCCATATTTTTATAAGTAGGAAGTGGAGATTGTGTCTGAGGAAAAGTAAGAAGTGGAAATTGTGTGGGAGGATAAGTGCAGTGTCATGCTTTCGGATTACAGATTAATCTTCATGCTTTCTGGTTGTTTGTAAGACTTGAGGTGTGTTTTTCTTCCTACTTTCAAGTATCGCTCCACATTAAAATTCCTTTTTCTTTTCATGTGATAAAAAGTTAATGAAATGTTAATTTTGTTGTGAAATTTAAGTGATTAAAATTTGTTTGAGAAGATCCAGTTCAACTTTCAAAATTAGCCCTAAGCTATTCATCAACAACACAAACTGAAAATAGAGCAAAAGAGACTAAACTAAACTATTTACATAAAGGTTTACGAGCAATCCCACTCATTAGGAAAATCTCATGAAAATCCCATCTTTTATTCATTATACCAAAATAAATGGTATTCAAGGGTCTAAATAGGTTTCTTGTTGGTTATATACCTCTAGAGTTATATGTGAGGAGCCCCTTAGTGCACAAATAACCACACAATGAATGTGCTCTGATTTTATATTTTTTAAATCACAACTAATACATCATTGTTATTCACATTTTCTCTTGCAGAACGTTGTCTTTTTATTTAATAAATAATTAAAATATATTTATATTTATATCAAATTAAATTAAAAAATTAAAAAATTAAATATATTTAATTTAATTTAAAATTAATTATATATTTGATATTACAACATAAAAAAGAATTATACTAAAAAATTATACAACTAATAATATTATAATAATATGATTTTTTCTTTAAAATATTTCTTAATTACATAAGCACTAGGGATAGTAGCACATTCATTAAGAAGTGGAATGTGTATATGGAGATATATATATTTCAAATTAAAATAAAAGCAAATTAATTTGTGAATGATTATTTATTTAAAGTAAAGGATACAACATGAGTGGGCCTAATGGTTAAGAGCATGTGTTTCCTCTTAGGAGGTCACGGGTTCAAATCCAGAGGGGGGTAGTGTATGTACACCTCTGTAGACAAGGGGGTCCCTTGTCCCACAAACAAGGGGGTCTCATACACCAATTTGGTGTCTCGCTTGGCGGTGACCTTAAAAATATATTATTATTATTATTATTAAAAAACAAAAGAAATACTTTTTATTTTAAGGAGATTTCAATGTTAAAATAATAAATGACCAAACAATGATTCTAATCTTAATCTTTTATGGCTAGATGAAAACATTGTGTTAGCTAGCATATACAAAAGAAACTCTGAAAACGTGCTTGAAGATTTTCTTAGTAAGTATTAAGCTAGTCAAGCTTTATAATTTTCAAGATCTAATAATTTTCAATAGTCTTATCAAGTGGTTGATTGGTTGAAATCCAATCACATGACTTTTATCCATGAGCTTAGTAGTAGTATTGCAGATGATGTGATATATGATATTTCCGTATATGAAAAAAAATGTTGACATCTAAAATTACAATGAGCCCAAATTTGACTATAGACCTTTACCGAACTCTAAAATGCCACAAACACATAAGTCCCATAACATAAAATTATAATAACCAAAAGCACTTGATCTTCAACAAAAATAAAAACTAATATATTTTTAAGGAATTTAATTAATGAATTAAAAATATGTTGTTAAATAAGGAAAATATTGATTATATTATCATAATTTACCACAATTATCTCTCTACTTCCATTAACAAGTTTTCTATCATGGTGTCATGTAAAAAGGAAAATAGAATCACTAACCCTTATGTTAAAGACTGCAAACAAGCTAGAAATATCATTAGGGATGCTTTTAACAAGTTTTTAAATATGGCAAGATATATAGGTACAAGGCCCTAATTTAAAGGAAAAAATGTACTATATAAATAGAAAAAATAGAATCTTTTGCAACACTCTAAGATAGATCCTAAGAAATTGTGGAGGTAAACTCTAAGTTATAAAACTAAATAAAACAATATTTTTTTTCTTTAAGGGACTAGGATTCCTACCTTAAAAAGTTGTATGAATCCCCTCATGTAGTAGACAACATTCAAACCCTTTTTGTAAAGGAAAATTTTTTCCCTTTAGAAGATAGAATTTCCAGTTAAGCAAATCACAAAATAGAAAGATAAGGACACTAAGGGATACCAAGTAAGATTCTTAAAAATTTATTGGCTTGTCCTCATCCTTCACATCTACAACCTCTTAAGTTTAGTTGTGAAGCACAGTTTCTCTAAACCCTACACATAAAGTCTCATTTTCCTTAATTTTAGAGGTGGAGATAAGAAACATCTATATAATTATATGACCATTATGATTATCCCTCTTTTAGCCACGATATACAAAATTATTTTGGAAAATAAGATCAACATATGGCTAGAAAGTCACAAAAAAAGAGATAAAGGACACGTAGGATTTAGGAGCTATTATTCAACTATGTACCAGAGTGTTAAACTTAGGACAATTGCGAAGGTCTAGTAACATAATAATAAAACCATTCAGTTGTGTTTCTTTGTTGACTTTAGAAAATCATTTAACACAATTCCTAGAGCTAACCATTGGAATATTTTAAAAGAGTTAAAAGTCCCTTTCATGTTAAGAGTTGTTGTGATAACTTTGTATGGGAAAGTTACTTTGGACTATAGGAACTCAGAAGGCTAGTCAAAAGAAATTAATTGTAATATAGTGTAGTCACGAAAGGTTACCCCTATGGCATAGGGTTTTAGGTATAAACATTGACAAGCTAGAGGGTTGTTTGGAAGATGCAGTCATGGTCATCATTCTTCTTCTCTACACTAATGATATTGTTCTTTGGTGAGGAGTCCCTATGATATCTATAAACAACTAAAAATTCTCAAAAATTATTTCTCTAGTACTAGTATAATGATTGTTAAAGTTATCAAAACAAAGCTTATGATTATCAAATCCTAAAGTTATCAAAACAAAAGCTTATGTTTTTAATAAAGTTATTTATAAATATTTTAAATAATTCAAAATATTTTAAAATAAAGTTTCATATCACAATTTTTATTAATTAAAATATTATTATCTTACAAATCTTTAAAATTAACAAAATTTATTAAATTAAATTAAAACCAGAGTTTATATTTCTATGCGATTCCTAAACTAAATATTATATGAAGAAATAGATTACCTGCTTGAAAGAGAACCAAATATTGGAAATGCTGCTGCGAAACTTTGCAGCTGAGAGAGTCGTGCTTTGCGATTCTTAAAACCAGAGTTTATGTTTCTATGCGATCCTTAAACCCGGATTTTATATTTATAGATTTATATTTTATAGAGAATTAGATTTACAAATGCACTCAAATCGAATATTGTTGTTGGAAGTCTGAAACACTTGGTATTCGATCTTCATTCAGGGAACTTGGTGATTTCACTGGAAATAGAAATATGGCTGTCAATACCAATACATTTAGCCAATTAATAGAAGTCTAAAACTGTTCCAGAACGTTGAAATCTTATAATTTCAATAGAAAAGTTAATCCTTTTGACCATGCAAAACACTTTAATTCAAAGGATTTTTTATGGACATTGGAAGTTGATAATTTTAGTTGAATAAGTTAATCAATAAGAAGTTTGACCATTCAGCTTATTTGGTGGTATGTTTGTTAATGAAAAAAGGTTTGACATTCAGATTATGAGTTGTTAAGTTTGACTATTAAAACACTTTAGTTGTATTTGGAGTTCGAGTTGGCTAAACTCTAGACTATTTGTACTTTTTAAGGCAGGTTTGGTCGGAACCTTACAACACTATTTGTTATTGAAAATGAAATTTTCGGTGTTTAAATTGTAATTTTTAGTGTAGAAATGGATTCAGGACCTTTTATTACCCTGGTAACACTAGGATTATACCACTCCAATTACTGAAAACTATCATTTAAACTATTTCCACCAGATTTTGACTTACTCACAGGATTTCAAGTGCAAATGGTCAAGAGTTTAGAGTAGGGAGTAAATTTTCTTTAGTATTGTAAAGATAAAAATTTTGGTTGTTTGTATTTTGGTTTGAAAGTTAGCTTCATAACATGTATATATCAAATGTTAAAACATTAACATTGTAATTGGTAATCTATTTTTTTATTAGAAATACTAATTTAATTAATTAAAAAATGTACTTTGACTCAAACTAGTCTAATCTAACTTAGATAATGGTAAAATGGTTAAAAGCTAAGTAAGTCTATTTTTTTTAGCAAGGTTATTTATATAGTTTTTAAATAATTTAAAATTCAAAAGTAAAGTTTCATATGACAATTTTTATTAATTAAAATATTATTGTATTACACGTCTTTAAAATTAACATAAAATATTAAATTAAAATAAAATTTAAAAATATTATTTCTATTGATGATTTTGTTAAGTAAGATTATTTTTTAGAGAGACTATTTACTTTTTTTAAAGACATTAGATGCTTTTCTTATATCCATTGGTTGGAGCTAGGGTGGTTGGGAGGAATGATTGTCTATATTTTTATTTAAAAATTTGCCAACTTGATTGGTGTATGAATGCCCTTTCAAGTGCTCCAAGTTCTTTAGTCATGATGATGAGATTCTCCAAGTTATTTAGGCATGTTAATGATGATCTTTTGCTTGTGTTAATAAATTATTAACGCATAATTTCACAACACCTACAAGTAATTGTATAACGAAATATTTAGAGATAATGATGCTAACGGATTGGTAGTTTTTTTATTTACATATGTAATGATTTATGCTACGTAGGTAGAATACCAACTTTGAATTACATACTTAAAACATTATTTATTATTTTATGAATATTTTGATTATCTATATATATACATATTGGACAATTCCCTTCATTTCTAGGATGGCACCTAGTATAAAGTCAATGACGTCGAAGTTCCAAGCATCTTCCCCTGAGGGAAGTAGAGAAGGTCAAACTCATAATATTCCCTATACTGGGAAAAGAGATCTCATATCTAGTTCATGATTACTTGAGCTAACCTTCTATCTTGGTCATCATTGAAAACATTTTGTTTGTGGAATAGTCCTTCTTTCCCAAACATACTGCCCCTCCCAAAAGCGCTTCCAAATGACCTTGCAAAAAAAGGGATCATTGAAAGGGTCACAATAAGAAATGACAAAGAAAACATTTCCCTCATTTTTAGAACCAAATGTGTATGCAAAGAAAGACATGTCACTATTCTCCTTGCCTCATTCTTGATGGTGTTTTCACACTAGCATGTCCCACAAGGCACCTACTAAGGGTTGTGCTAACTTGGTAGACTTTTAATGGAAAAAATAGAAAACAAATAGAATAGAAACTGAAATGACTAATCTCACAGGAAGGAAAAATTAAATAACAATGAAAGAAAATATAATCTGGCATGCATTCTTCATCAAGTAAGCAAATCGAGAGAAAATTATTTAAAGAATAAAGAATGTGTTTTTATTATAATAATAAAAAATACTTTACATGAGAAAATGCCACATTTGAGTTGCTATGGAAGAGCCTTTGTAGTTTTCCAAGGGAGGTTCTGCTTGATCTCCTAGTAATCCATGATACTATGGCCACATGCCACGTATGCGATCTCCAACAAGGTGAGATAGGAACATCATAGGGGGGTTATGATCTTAAGGATATTTTTGCAGAGTAATTGATCCAAGCTGATATTCGAGATCAATCAAAATTAAAGTATTCAAAATGAAAATAGAAGCTTGTAGTTGCGTAGAGATTGACGAGAGCTCTTTGATAATGTCTATTTTGTGCAAAAAGGAATCCATACGTAAAAGTTATTCAGTTCTGAACTTTCAACAAAATAGGTAAACTAGAACAAAAGGGCCACATGGCATCCACAGTTGGAAGGTACAATCAACAGGTAGGTGACGTGGCAGCTCCATAGCGAGACACAAGGAAGACGTGGTTGAGGCCGATGACATGGATTGGTGACATTTCATGATGACATGTGGACCAATCAAGGCATGCCACATGGCATCACTATTGGCATAGAGTTTCTCTATTTTCCAAACTTTTCTTGGTTGGGGAAAATCAAACCCCCAACCTCCTCGATGCTAAAGTTTTCGAAACACCCAGCTATCCAGGATATCCACAACTTGGGTCTTAACTATATGGGTTGAAACCTATATTTAAGTTTGAAAATTGTTTATAGTTGGAAAAAGGTTAATCCCTCGACCCCCGAATCTTTTTCAATTAATATCTTGTGACGAAAACCTTTGGAAATGAACCATACATTTCATGCTGAAAAAAACTGCCCAAGGAGGATAGGTTCATGAGTTTGAACCCATGACAAGAAGTTAAGGAAAAATGGAAGAGAAAGCATATCGCTACCATGAAGAAAGGGAATACAAAGATTTCATGTTCGTGTTTCCAAAAAGATGGGCATGATGAAGAACATTGTTGGAATCTATTGAAACCGAAGTTGGATCAACATCAAAGAGGTAAGAACAAGACCACTGCCACTATCCAGTATGATCATGGATCTGAATCTAGAGATGAATCCAAGGTAATAGCCATGGTTTTGAAAGGTAAAATTGCTATTGCTAATAGTAGTTCATTTTCTTCTACTTGTTATGTTAATATAAGAAATATGGAACAAAGAGGACTGAATTATTTCACTTATGAGTGTTCTCCAAACATACCAAAATAGACACACTTATTGATAGTGGGTCTCAGGTGAATCTCATTTATGAGCAGGTAGTTATAGGTTTGGGATTAGAGATGAAGCCTCATCCTAATCCATACTCATTGGGTTGGGTATGTTAAAAATCCAAATTGAATGCATCTCATCTATGTAACTTAAAGTTTTCCGTCACAGCAGGTTTTGCAGATGAGGTTGTATTAGATGTAGTTTCTTTGAACATATGTGATATTATGTTGGGTAGTCCATATTTGCTTGATAGAAAATACATCTTCTTCAAGTAGCATAATATGTATCATTTATTCAAGAACAAGATAAATACATCGTAAGAGCTCATAAGATGATAACAAAATTGACTATGGTTGTTATATAGCGGATGAACATGTTAGTAAATGCAAGCAAAGGTTTATCTCTTATGATAGTTAAAGATTGTGTTCTTGGAAATGAATTAGAACATGAAAATACTAAGCATATGTTACATGATATACCATAAGAACAACATGGGGGATTGGAGCCTAAAAACATCTTGGATTGCAGAGAAAGGCATCCATTACGTCTCACTGCTTTTGTAAAAAGAATCAATATTTCATTCTATTTGGCATCTACATGTTCATTTTTATGTCTACTTTTGTTATTATTCAATTTTGTTTGGATGGTAGTTATGACATTCAATACGGATTTACGTAAGGATGATAGAATGATTAATTTTGTTAACAATGTAGCACCTCAGTTTTGACCCCATTTGCATTAATGTATATGATATAAATATTGTAATTAATCATGGTTTGGAGCTAAACGTGACACCATTGATTTAGCATTTTTTATGTTTCAGTGATTAAAATTGATTTCGATGGTATTTTGTGCTAGCCAACACATTATTATTTTGGACATCATATAAATATGCAATTTAATTAAAAACCCACAATCAGCTATGCCAATGCAACAAATAATGAGATGGGGACATGATTTCCTAAGGATAAGGGGGGGAATGTTTAACCTTGAGCCAGTGGGGAAAAAGCCATGTGTCAAAATAGAACACCCAAGAACCTATGCCCATTCCCTCATGCATTCATGTTTTCATCGTCCCTCACGTTTTGGGGAGCAGGGAATGTTTTGATCATCCATCTTCATTCACCCATGCATTTTATTTTTTCTTCCTCACGTGGGTGAACCTTTCGGAGTATTTATCCTTCACGTTTTAAATTTTTCCTCATGATTGTGCATGCCCAGTCCATATTCTGGCTCTCACCGAAATGTTGTGGTCCATTATGATCATTCTATATTCCATTCTGTTCATGTGCATTGTGCATTTGTCCTGCTTGCATAATTGTGTTTTTTTCTAGGTTGTTTTCCCATTGTTACCATCCCTAATCATGCAAACCTTTGGGGTCTCCATTTTCTAAATGAATGAGCAATGGAGATCACTCAATTTTATGAGAAAGATTAGTCATGTGTGGTTTCCTCGGTATTGTTTTGCAATGGTCTCCTCTGTCACAGAGTGAGTGGAAGCTTGTTTTGCTGTGTTGACATTGTGGTTTGTTGTGTGTGCATATTTTCCTTGGTATCAACTGGTTTGGAGTGGAATTGGGTATGAACTAGCTCGATAAACCTAGTGTAGGAAGGAATCGCACATATAGATATAGAGGGGATGGTTTTCTTCTTTGCACACTGTGAAGAGAACTGGAAGGGAAGGCATAGCCCAAGGGACTGTGTAGCATAGAAGGGGATGCTTCTGTGTGTTGGATGTGTAGATGTTTTAGAAGCCAACCTAGATCTAGTATAGGTTTCCATAGAATTGTGGTTGAGTTCACTAGCTTAGTAGTTCAAGCATTCCAACTCCTTTGCAGCCTTATTTTTTAGAGAGACTATTTACCTTCTTTAAAGACATTCGATGCTCTTCTTATGTCCATTGGTTGGAGCTAGGGTGGTTGGGAGGAATGATTGTCTATATTTTTATTTAAAAATTTACCAACTTGATTGGTGTATGAATGCCCCTTCAAGTGCTCCAAGTTATTCAGGCATGATGATGATCTTTTACTGGCATTAATACATTATCCAAGTTATTTAGGCATGTTGATGATGATGTTTTGCTTGTGTTAATAAATGTATTAACGCAAAATTTCACAACACCTACAAGTAATTGTATTTTAACTATTTATTTAGAGATAATGATGCTAAAGGATTGGTAGTTTTTTTATTTACACATGTAATGATTTATGCTACATTGGTAAAATACCAACTTTGAATTACATACTTAAAACTTTATTTATTTATTTTATGAATATTTTGATTATATATATATATATATTGGACAGGAAAAATTGTGTACACTTCCCTTCATTTCTAGGATGGTAGCTAGTATAAAGTCAATGACGTCGAAGTTCCAAATATCTTCCCCTAAGGGAAGTAGAGAAGGTCGAACCCATCATATTCCCTATACTGGGAGAAGAGATCTCATATCTTGCTTATGATCACTTGAGCTAACCTTCTAGCTTGGTCATCATTGAAAACATTTTGTTTGTGGAATAATCCTTCTTTCCCAAACATACTACCCCTCCCAAAAGAGCTTCTAAATGGCCTTGTGAAAAAAGGGATCATTGAAAGGGCCATAATAAGAAAGGACAAAGAAAACATTACCCTCATTCACTATTCTCACTACCTCATTGTTGATGGCGTTTTCACACTAGCATGTGCCACAGGGCACCTACTAAGGGTTGTGGTAACCTTAGTAGAGTTTTAATGGAAAAAATAGAAAACTAATAGAATAGAAAATGAAATGACTAATCTCACAGGAAGGAAAAATTAAATAACAATGAAAGAGAATCTGATCAAACATGCATTCTTCATAAACTAAGCAAACCGAGACAAAATTATTTAAAGAATAAAGAATGTGTTTTTATTATAATAAAAAAAGATACTTTACATGAGAAAATGCCACATTTGAGCTGCAGTGGAAGAGCTCTTGTAGTTGTAAAAGGGAGGGTCAGCTTGATCTCCTAGCAGTCCATGATACTCTGGCCACATGCCATGTATACAATATCCAACAAGGTGAGATGGGAACATCATAGGGGGATTATGATCTTAGGGATATTTTTCAGATTAATTGATCCAAGTGGATCTTCGAGATCAATCAAAATTAAAGTATTCAAAATGCAAATAGAAGCTTGTAGCTACATAGAGATTGACAAGAGCTCTCCGACAACGTTCATTTTGTGCAAAGGAATCCATACATAAAAGCTATTAAGTTCTAAACTTTCGACAAAATAGGTAAAATGTAAAACAAGGTGCCATGTGGCACACCCACAGGGATCCACATGGCATGCACAATTGGAAGGTATAATCAACAGGTAGCTGACATGACATCTCCATAGAAATACACATGGAATACGTGGTTGAGGTTGATTACATGGATTGGTGACATTTCATGATGACACATGGACAAATCAAGGCAGGCCACATGGCATCACTGTTGGCACCGAGTTTCTCTATATTCCAAACTTTTCTGGGTCAGGGAAAATCAAACCTGCAACCTCCTCACTACTAAAGTTTCCAAAATACCCAGATATCCACAAGTTGGGTCTTAACTGTATGGGTTGAAACCTATATTTAAGTTTGAAAATTGTTTATAGTTGGAAAAAGGTCAAGCCCTTGACCCCCAAATATTTTTCAACTAATATCTTGTGCCAACAACCTTTGGCAACAAACCATACATTTCATGCTGACAAAAGGTTCCCAAGGAGGATAGGTTCATGAGTTTGAACCTGTGACAAGAAGGAAATGCAAAATGGAAGAGAAATCATATCACTACCATGAAGAAAGGGGATATAAATATTTCATGTTCGCATTTCCAAAAATATGGGCATGATGAAAAACATTGTTGGAAGCTACATTTGGATCTCAAACCGAAGTGGGATCAACATCAAAGAGGTAAGAACAAGATCACTGCCACTATCTAGTATGATCTTGGATTTGAATCTAGAGATGAGTCCAAGGTAATATCCATGGGTTTGAAAGGTAAAATTGCTATTGCTGATAGTAGTTCATTTGCTTCTACTTGTTATGTTAATATAAGCAATATGGAACAAAGAGGACTGAAATATTTCATTTATGAGTTTTCTCCAAACATACCAAAATAGACACACTTATTGATAGTGGGTCTTAGGAGAATCTCATTTATGAGAAGGTAGTTAGAGGTTTTGGGATTAGAGATGAAGCCTCATCCTAAGCCATACTTGTTGGGTTGGGTATGTGAAAATTCCAAATTGAATGCGTCTCATCAATGTAACTTAAAGTTTTTCATCACTGCAGGTTTTTGTAGATGAGTTTGTATTAGATGTAGTCCCTTTAGACATATGTGATATTATGTTGGGTACTCCGTATTTGTTTGATAGAAAATCCATCTTCTTCAGGGAGCATAATATGTATCATTTCTTCAAGAACAATATAAATACATCGTAAGAGCTCATAAGATGAAAAAAAATTGACTATGGTTGTTATATGACAGATGAAGATGTTAGTAAGTGCAAGAAAAGTTTGATCTCTTATTACAGTTAAATCTTGTGTTCTTGGAAATGAATTAGAACATGCAAATACTAAGCAGATTTTACAGGATATACCATGAAGAACAACATGGGGGATCTAAGCCTGAAAACATCTTGGATTGCAGAGAAAGAGATCCATTACTTCTTACTGCTTTTGTAAAAAGAAACGATATTTCATTCTATTTGGCATTTGCATGTTCATTTTTATGTCTACTTTTGTTATTATTCAATTTTGTTTGGATGGTAGTTGTGACATTCAATACAGATTTAAGTAAGGATGATAGAATGATTAAGTTTTTTAACAATGTAACACCTTGGTTTTTACCCCATTTGCATTAATGGATATGATGTAAATATTGTAATTAATCATGGTGTGGAGCTAAAGGAAACACCATTGATTTAGTGTTTTTTATGTTTCAGCGATTAAAATCTAGTCGATGGTATTTTGTGCTAGCCGACACATTATAATTTTGGACATCATATAAATATGCAATTTAATTAAAAACCCACAACAAGCTATGCCAATGCAACAAATAATGACATGGGGACATGATTTCCTAAGGATAATGGGGGGGATGTTTAACCTTGATCCATTGGGGAAAAAGCCATGTGTCAAAAGAAAACACCCAAGAACCTATTCCCATTCCCTCATGCATTCATGTTTTCATTTTTTCTCGGATTTTTGGGAGTGGGGAACGTTTTGATTATCCATCCTTCATTCACCCATGCGTTTTCTTTTTACTTCCTCACACAACTGAACCTTCTGGATTTTTTATCCTTCACATTTTCAGTTTTTCCTTATGATTGTGCATGCACAGTCCATCATCTAGCTCTCACAGAAAGGTTGTGGTCCATTGTGATCATTCTCTATTCCATTCTGTTCATGTGTGTTGTGCATTCGTCTTTCTTGCAGAACCATGTTTTGTTCTGGGTTGTTTGCCCGTTGTTACCATCCCTAATCATGCAAAGCTTTGGGGTCTCCTTTGTTTGATGAACGAATGAGTAGTGGATACCACTCGATTTTATGAGAAATAATATTCATTTGTGGTTTCCTCAGTATTTTTTGCAATGGTCTCCTCCATCACAGAGTGAGTGGAAGCCTATTTTTTTGTGTTGACATTGTGGTTTTTTGTGCGTGCATATTTTCCTTGGTATGAACTGGTTTGGAGTGGAATTATTCTAAACTAGCTTGATAAACCTAGTGTAGGAAGGAACCTCACAAATAGATCTAGAGGGGATGGTTTTCTTCTTTGCACACCCTGAAGAGCACTAGAAGGTAAGGCATAGCCTAAGGGACTGTGTAGCAGAGAAGGGGATGCTTCCTTGTGTTGGATGTGTAGATTTTTTAGAAGCCAACCCATATCTGGTACAGGTGTCCATAGCTTTGTGGTTGAGCTCACTAGCTTAGCAGTTCAAGCATTCCAACTCCTTTGCGGCCTAATAAACCCATCTGTTAGTTGGCTTGGTTGAGTAGCTTGATAAACCCATCTGTTAGTTGGATTGGTTGAGTATCATGATAATCCCAACTGCTAGCTGGCTTGGTTGATTCACCCTAATAAACCCAACTATGTTGGCTTGGCTAATTTTTGTTGTATCCTTGGCTATGTGTGAGCCTCCTAGTGTTCCTTATTCCTTGTGGGAATCATGCCTATCTCGAGGGTGGCAGTGTTGCTGAGAGATTGATGAGCATAATGGACTATGGTTGGGTGGAACATTGCAGCGACGTAGCTGGTTGTAGTACAAACTTATTTCAAGATAAGTATTCTTGTCTATGTTAATCTCTGCAATTATATTTTCTTAATGAAATATGATGAAGATGCCTAATGTGTTGAATTAATGAATTTATTCCACTGTATAATTGCAATTGTATGCATCTGTGTATGTTTTCTTTCAATGCATTTTTAAATTACGTTATGGGGCTTAGATTTCCAAATTGGTGATGGCTTGACTGATAAAATCTATCCAATACTTCTATTAACAGGTAAATTTTCCTTTCCGCGACTTCCTTCCACATGCAGGATGTGGCTTCACAATCTCTATTTCCGCAAATTTCCTTTCTACAACTTCCTTTCTTCATGTGGGATATGGTACGCAGCTTCATAATCTGTATTTCTGCAAATATCCTTACGCAACTCTCCTTCCCACATGAGGGATGCGGGATGTGGGATGCGGGGTCACAATTCCCACATTTTTCCCAATTCCGCCACTCAAGCTTTCCACACCATTGATTCTTGCGAGTTGAATCTTTGTCATTGATCTATCTCTAGATGTGGAACAGACAGTGACCATCGATTTCCGTTACAATCTTTCTCCATCATTCGATCTCCTCTGATATCTTTCTTCGTGGATCATCGAATTGATCACTGACAGGATCAATTTTTCTGTTGTTGGGAAGTTCGACAATTTATCTGTAGAATTGAATAGAGTGAATGCAAGATGAGTTCATGCCTCTATAGATATCTACAAATATTGAGAATCCATCAAAATACATATAGAATTCAATGAACTTTGACTTGGATGCTCCTGCAACAATCAAAGCGAGCATTTATGGTCGTGTTCGCTCTCTAGTGGACGAGAGAGGACGAGACAGTGTGGTATTAGAGCTACGAGTTGAAGCATTGGGACTTGATGGGCCAAGCTGAATAGTTAACAGAGTTGTTGGTAAATGTTTCTTACTTCTAATTTTATTATGCAGCTAACAATTTTGTTTATTAACATATTTTGTAGAATTATAGTCAGCTTCAAAGGGCAGCATTTCAGATAGTGCAGTTCGATAAAGTTGGTTTGGCTGAGCCATGAGAGACGACATGTGTGATGATGCACAAAACCTCAATGAACACGAGGAAGATGTTATGGGGGGAAATGTCCGAATTGGAAATGTTGAGGCAGATTCTAATGGGAGGAGGTTTCAATATACTCCCCAGATTTTGCAGCCACCATGAGAAGCCTAAGAGTGGAGATGCAAAGTCACGGGGCAGATAATGAAAGATTAGTTAAGGCTATGGAGGAGCATAATCAGCTGAATGAATCCATGCTACAAAATTTGATAGACATTCAGAGGCGGATGAACTCTGGGGACTAGACAGAGATACCAAAAGGAAGTAAGAGCACTTCTAGAAGAAGAAAGATATATCCTAGTGGGTCATCTGACTTTGAAGGATCCACTAGTGATTCAAGTTCTTCTTCTGACGAGAATAAGAAAAAGAGGCTCTACCAGAATCGGTCACATGATGAATTTAAGAAGGCAAGGCCTCCTACCTTCAATGGTGAGATAAAGAATGGTCAAGAATCTAAAGCTTGGATTCTTGGGATGAGGAAATATTTCCAAGTCCAAGATTACTCGAGAAATATGATAGCTGGTGTAGCCATCTTCAATTTGACTGGAAGAGAATCCATATGGTGGGAGCACTTTAGGCAAGTGAAAAAGACTAATAAAAGGAATATTGTGTGGAAATAGTTCCAGAAGTATTTCAAGCAGAAGTAACTCTCTGATAGGTACTATGATTATAAGATCAAAGAATTCCATGAGCTAAGATTGGGGCAACATACCATGGAATAGTATGCAAATAGGTTCTTGGAGCTATTGAGGTATGTCAGGTACATCAAAGATGAAAACGTAAAAATCTAGTGTTTCGTGAGTGGATTGCCTCAATCTTACAAAGACATAATTGAGTTTTATGAACCTAGAAATATGGAAGAAGCGATAAGAAAAGCTAAGTATTGCTATGACTAAAGCATAGAAAATTGTGGTTAGTTCAACTGGCCACATGAACTAAGAGAAAGGTTAGTGAAGTGGTAGAGAAATGCCCATTGGTGATGAATGGATTTGTCACTTGTGTAGATCTGAATGTTCTACCACTAGTTCCTATTAGTTTCTCATTGGAATGGACTAGTTAGAAGCTCACAGAGTAAATATTGACTGCTATAATAAGACTTTTGAATGCATTGATGAAGAAGGGAACCCAATAGTTGTAAGAGGAATTCCAAAGGTGATTTCTATGAGGCAGATTTCAGCAATGCAATTGAAGAAGTTTTGTAGGAAGGGTTGCCAGTTGTATGTAGCTCATATTGTGGAGGCAACAGAGAATGAAACTCCTAGGTTGGAGGAATTTCATATGTTGTAGGAATTCAGAGATGTTTTTCCTAATGAGATTCTAGGGATTCCTCCAAAGTGAGACATTGATTTCACAATTGATCTTGTGCCAAGAGTGGCACCAGTGTCCAAGACACCCTACAGAATGAGAACATTGGAAATGCTAGAGATGAAGATGTAGTTGCAAGAGTTATTGGAGAAGAAGTATATCATGCCGAGTGTGTCTCCTTGGAGAGCACCAGTTCTGTTTGTGAAGAAGAAATATGGTACAGTTAGATTGTGTATTGATTACAGACAACTGAACAAAGTCAGTGTGAAAAACAAATATCCTTTTCCTAGAATTGATGACCTCTTTGATCAAATGAGAGGAGCAAAGGTATTTTCCAAGATAGACTTGAGGTATGGTCACCATCAGGTGAAAATCAAGGATGAATACATTAATAAGACAATCTTCAGAACAAGGTATGGGCATAATGAGTTTGTAGTGGTACCATTTGGTCTTACAAATGCACCAGCTACATTTATGTGCCTTATGAATAGTGTCTTCAGCAGGTATTTGGACAAGTTTGTTCTTGTTTTCCTTGATGACATTCTTACTTATTATAAGAATGAGAAGAGAATGAAGAGAATATGAGATTGACATTGCAATTTCTTAGGGAGGATCAGTTGTATGAAAAGTTGAGCAAGTGTGACTTATATAAAGATAGAATTCAATATTTGGGTCGCATTATCTCAAAAGAGGATATATCTATGGACCTTGACAAGATTGAAGCCATTATGAATTGGCCTACACCAAGAAATGTGACAGATGTAAGAACTTATGTGGGACTTGTAGAGTATTGCAGGAAGTTCACTGAAGAATATTCTGTAGGTAAAGTGGAGTCTATGTATAGGCTAAGGAAGCCTGCATGTGAACTTGTAGGTCCATGAGGGAATGGCACTTGTGCATATGAGAATACATATGAGGACTTCATGAATACTACAGGTAGAATGAACTGAGCAAAGAAGTATGGTTGTGCCCAATGAAACCCAGGGAAGGAAGCTACCATGTTCCATGAGAAGAATCTCATGACTTAGAACAAGTTTTGAAAATTCATATCATAATTTTTTCTATTAGTTGTGGGAGACTGTGATCTCCTTTGATGGTTTTGAATCATGATAACAATGGATATGCTTGTCTCACATTTCTTGATGTATGAAGTTTCCTATTGCTAACTGTGACTGTTTGGCTGATTTAAAATTGTGTCAGGATGACATGTTGTATGTGGATGTCAAGGTTTTGGGAAAGCATGAGTAAGTTAGGGATAAGTACTCCCACTTGAAAAAGCCAAACAATATGAGGTTGGCCTCATGGTTGCAAAAATCTGATTTTCTGCAGGAAGCAGGATTGGGAACTCAGATTTTTATTTGACTATCAATGTTATTGATTGTTTGATATTGGAAAATCATGTATGCATAAAATAGATTTGAAAATCTATGATTAAATTTTATGATGTCATCTCATGTGAACTGCATGCTTGTATGTAACGCAAGTGAGATGATCAAAGTATGCACTTTGAGTACATAGCTTCTCGGAAGGATGTGTATGGGATACAGAGCTCCCCAGAAGGATGTATTAGGTGTACATGGATCCTCGAAAGGATGTACTGAGAGTACATAGCTTCTCAGAGGAATGTGTTGGAATAGGTTTGAAAACCTATGATTGCAATTATTTTTTATGATGAAATCTCATATAAACTGCATGCTTGTATGTAACGCAAGTGAAATGATGAAAATATGTACTGGATGTACATGGTTGCTCAAAGGGATGTACGAGGTGTGCATAGCTTCTCGAAGGGATGTTTTTGGGATAGGTGTGGAAGCCTATGATTGAGATTTTATAATGACATCTGATGTAAAATGAATGTCTATATGCAACACAAGTGAGGCGATGAAAATATGTACAGGGACTACATGGCTCCTCTGGAAGGATGTATTCAGGTTCATAGCTTCTCCCCCATTCCAGCTAGGCACCGGTATGCATCATGGGGACGCCCAACGAGTAAGACATTTGGTTAGACTTCTTTCCACACACATTCATGTCGTAAGGGGACTGTCACAAGAGTGGGGGCTCTGTGAACAAAATAACCCCTAGGTATTATGATGTCTAGAAAGGAAGCGCCTGAGCATTGGTAAGCACTTGGAGGAGGTGTTGGGCCCTTAAGCTAGAGCTGTTATTGAGCACCCAAAAAGTTGTTAGGCTCTAAAGAGGGGCTGATCAGATTTGGGTTGAGAGATGCTATACAGATAAGTATTGGATTACTTGGAAAATCCTGGTTGATTTTATGTAATTATGCATGTACATAATGATTCAGCTAAGATTTTGAAATTTTTTGTTAAGAAACAAATCCTGTGAAAATGAATTGACATGTGAATTAATCTGTTATGGTGCTTGGAAAGGAAGCGCCTGAGCATTGGTGAGCACTGGAAGAGGTGCTAGGCCTGTAATCTAGAGCTCCCATTGAGGACCCAAGGAGGTGTTAGGCTCTGAAGTGGGGTTGACCAGATCTCGGTTGAGAGATGTTATACAAATAAGTATTTGGTTTACTTATCAAACTTTTGTTGTCATTGATTTTCTGTAAAAATACATGAGCATATGATGCAGCCATGATTTTGAAGATATTGTTATAGATTGCATCCTATGGGAATGAATTTGATATATGAATTAAATTCATTGTGGCATTCAAAAGGGAAGCACTTGAGCTTGGTAAGCACCTAGAGGACGTGTAGGATCTTGAACAAGAAATACTATTGAATCACCCAAAGAGGTGTTGGTCTCAAGAACGGAGCTGTCAGACCTCGGTTGAGAGGTATTTTTAGGTGATCCGAGGCTGGCAGAAATTTAGGTACCCTTTTTAATGCACACCCATGTGTGGGTTGGGGTAGGGTTATGAGTGTCATGGTTTTATAAATCCCATTCGGACACCTATGGAACCAAAAGAAGATACTTATGCAGATGAGTATTTGCTTCACTTGGAAACTTTTTGTTGATTTTATGTCAATATACATGTGCATGTGATTCATTTATGATTTTGGAAAATATTGTGAATACTAACATGGGAATTGATTCATTTATTGGGGCTTGAGCATAGGCATTGCTGGTTGCAAAAGACACTGGAAATGTTCCAAGCTGAGGAGAAGGATTCTCTAAGACTAGAATAAGATCCTATGGTGTGTGTTGATGCACACAAGCATGGACTTGGATGAGTTCCAGATTGTGGAAGCACTGCGGTCCTGCAGAGGCTATGTGGGAGCTAGGGGATGCCCTATGATTGTAACATCCATTTTTGTTCAATTCTCCAAAGCACTGAGGGCGGTAACAGTGTAGTATTTTTGTTCAATTCTATAAAGCACCAAGGACAATGCTGTTGAAGGGGGAGTGGAATGTAATACCTCAGTTTTTACCCCATTTGAATTAATGTATATGATGTAAATATTGTAATTAATCATGGTCTAGAGCTAAAGGAAAAATCCCCACCATTAATTTATCATTTTTTTTATGTTTAAGCAATTAAAATCGATGCCTATGGTATTTTGTGCTAGCTGACACATTATAATTTTGGACATCATATAAATATGCAATTTAATTAAAAACCCACAACCAACTATGTCAATGTAACAAAAAATGAGATGGGGGCATGATTTCCTAAGGATAAGCGGGGGAATGTTTAACCTTGCGCCATTGGGAAAAAATGAATGTGTCAAAAGAAAACACCCAAAAACATATGCCCATTCCCTCATGCATTCATGTTTTCATCTTCCCTCACATTTTGGGGAGTGGGGAATGTTTTGACAATCCATCCTTCATTCACCCATGCATTTTCTTTTTTCTTCCTCACGCAGTTGAACCTTCCGGAGTTTTTATCCTTCACCTTTTCAGTTTTTACTCATGGTTGTGCATGCCTGGTCCATCATCTGGCTCTCATCGAAACATTGTGGTCAATTTTGATCATTCTCTATTCTATTATGTTCATGCACATTATGAGTTGGTCTTGCTTGCAGAATCGTGTTTTGTTCTAGGTTGTTCACCTATTGTTACCATCCCCAGTCGCACAAAGGTTCAAGGTCTCCTTTGTTTGCTGAATGAATGAGTAGTGGAGATCACTCGATTTTATGAGAAAGGGTGGTCATATGTGGTTTCCTCATTATTGTTGTGTAGTGGTCTCCTATGTAACACCCTGATTTTGACCCTGTTGCATTAGATGTACATGATATATATATATTGTATTAATCATGGTGTGGAGCTAAAGGCCAAGGCCCCACCATTGATTGGTTATGCCATGTCTTAGATTTAAATTGTCACCGATGGTATATCGGGGCATCCAGCATACATATTGAGTTTTGTCATCATGTAAATATGCATCTTTAATTGAATAAATCGACCAGCTACGTTCGCGGCAACTAAATTGAGAAGGGGCATGATTTTCACAAGGATAAGGGTGGGGAATGTCAAACCTTGGCCAATGGAAAAAAATCCATGTGTCATCTTCCCTTGTTTTACCCAACCACTACCATTAAAAACTACTGCTAGTAGTTGAGGCAGTTATGGCTGGGAGTGGAGTGTGGCAGGACTGTCAGTCCTTGCCCACACACACACTCCACCAGCGTTGTTGACCTCATGATGGCAAGCAAAAACCATCGCCATCACTCCCGCAGACACACTACTCTCTCCACGATAGTGCTAAGACATCCACGCACATACGCAGAGCTGTTCATTTTCACGCAAGGACCATTGTCTGTTCATTTTACTCTCACACACAGAATTTTTCCTAGTTTTTGACTCACACAGCGAACTGGGAGCCGTGCTCTTCCATCCATGGTTTTCCTGTGAAGGGCCATTCACGTTTTCGGCTGTATGATCTTCTTACAGACTGGTATGGCTGTGTAATTTTTTGTCATTTCGATGTTGAGATTGGGACCATTGTTCTTCCCATGAGTTATGGTTGCCGCCATTCTCCTCAGATTCCGTTGTGTTGCTATGGTCTCCCTTATGTTAAGATTGTTGCGGTCTTCTTTACATTTGGGTGCTAGTGCAAGTTTCCCTCATGCATAGGTTGGGAGACTGCATTTTCATTCCCAGTGTGGGTTGCGTAAGTTCTCCCCAATGGATTCATTTTTGCAGAATGGGCTGTTATTCCCTACGTTTGTTGGTTGTGTATGTTGTTACTCTTTGGGGCTGTTGTAGACTGTTTGGAGTCGTTTTCCCTGTTAATCTGTAACAGCTGATTGATTGCATGTGTGCAATGGTTAGTCTTCAGACTGTGTTGGGAGCAAGGATGGGGGCTTGGTTTGCTTGATAAACCTGGTGTTTGGAAACCACACAGACCGAACTAGAGGGCTAGCTTTCTTCTCCAAAACCCCTGAATAGCACTGGAAGGGAAGGCAGGTCCTGAGAGATTGTGTAGTAGAGAAGGGACTAATTCGTTGTGTTGGGTGTGTGTGGGTGTCTTAGAAGCCAGGCTAGTTCTAGTGTAGGTGATCCTAGCTCTGTAATGGGCACACCAGCTTAGCATTTAGACTTTCCCAACTCCTTGATGGCCTGATAAACCTGACCATGTTGGCTTGGATGCCTTGTTGATGGCCTGATAAACCCAACCGCGTCGGCTTGGCTGTGTTTTGTGTATTTTGGCTATTTGTAAGCCTGCGTGTTCCTTATTCCTTGGAGAATCATGCCCAGCTTAGGGGTGGTAATGTTGCTGAGAGATTTAGGAGCACGCTGGCCTATGATTGGGTGGAACATTGCAGTGACGTAGCTAGTTGTGGATGAGTTCTTCATAAGATAAGTAACCTTGTCTATTTTACTTCCACAATCATATTTTATGTTAATGAATGTGATGAACATGTTGAATGAATGCTTGTATTAATGTATGTTGCTTCTGCTGTGTATGATAAATGGTCATGTATGCATGTCTAGTTCAAAGCATTTTATTTCAGCATTTCAGCAATTTTTATGAATGTACATGTTCATGGGTCTCTCAGCCTGGATGGTTAACTCCATGGCAGTGTCCTCTTCACTGGTCAGAGTGATGGGGACATTACAGTGTGGTATCAAAGCTCATGTTGCAGCATGGGCCTGAATGGACCACGAAAATGCAGTGACAAAAGTAGGATTTCTTTTTGCCCAGCAGAGATCAGCAGTTGATGACAGAAAACTTCCACAAATTTGTCTAAGTGTTTGAACTGTCAGTTCATCGGAACACTAAGTGGGAAGGACTTCCGATGTAGCGGGGAGCTAGGCAGAAGTGAACCTGACGGAGGACAGTCAGAAGGAAATTGGTGGAAAATTTTCTAAGAGTTCTATGTCTGTTGGTGGAACTTAGTGGATGTGGGAGCTGCAGTTTTGGTGAACATCAGGTGAAGGCCACCGAAACGCCAGCTCGATGTAGTGGAAGAAACGTCGATATTGACTTTCGGCGTCAACGAAATTTAGTTGTTCAGACCGCCGATGCCGTCAGCGGAAAATAGTTGTTGGGTTCGTCGACACATAGCAGTTAGTTCCGACCATCGTTATGCTTCACTAAAAGAAGGAGAGAAAGATTTTTGAAAAATTTGTCTAAGTGATGAAGACCATCGGCGATCAGCAAAAGATAGTGGTTTGGATTGCCGATACTTAGCCAATTGAATGCCATCGTTGCGGATGGCTAGGCCACTACACGTTCGATGGGTAAGGCCTCCGACCGCTGACACCGTAAATAAAGTTTAAATTTTTTTCTAAGGCTCGAAATCATCGACTATCAGAAGAAGATAGTGTTTCGTGTGACGCCATTTCGGAAGCCTAGAGCACTATTCTTCTGACGAGAAGAGACTGCCGATACCAATCAGGTTATTCCATAGGGATTGGGCCGTCGATCGAGAGAAGATTGAAGATGACGGACCGCCATTGCGGCTGCTGATGGAACTATTTCACTGATGAAAAGAAGAGAGTTGATCCGATCAAGTGGTGAACAGGAAGATTAAAAGGGGGGTGGGGGATTTCAAAAATTTTCTAAGTCCTGGAGTCGTCAGCCAGCGGCGATGGTTAGTGGATTGAACGTCCGCCGTTGCGGCTATCTAAGGGACTATCCTTTCAAAGGTTAGAGGATTTGATCGTCGACACGGTAACTCTTAGTGGATCCGATCTCCGATGATCAGCGGAGAATTTAGTTGTGCTGACCGCTGAAATGTCGGATCGAAAGTTGGGATGAGACCAGATCTTGTACAAGGAAATTTTGAGTTTTTCGTGGGATTTCTTAGCAAATTTTGGTTGTTTATCAGTGGGATTTTCAGCTGTTTTTCAGTGGATTTTCAGGGCTGAATAGGAGAAAAGTGGCAGCAATCTTATGCGCCACAAAGGGGCAAACCCCCTTGACCCCCGTCGTTGACTCCTCGAACAGATGTTCTTTAAGGGAGAAAATTCTATGTTTTGGGAAAATTTGTAATTTTATAATTTTTCCAGGAAAGGGTAAGTAATGCTGGTTCATATCAATGCTATGCATCTAACGCTTGTGTTACTAACACGTTTGTAGAATCATAGTCACCTTCAAGGGTAGTATTCCAGGTAGTGCAATATGATGAGTAAGTGGTGGTTTAGTTATGAGAACCCATGATGGATATGATGCTCGAAATTCTTATGAGCATGCGCGAGATGCCATGGGAGAAAATGTCCGTAATAGAAATGATGACATAGAGTCTAATGGAAGGAGATTCCAAGAGACACCGTCAGATGTTGCAGCCACCATGAGAAGCTTGATTAAAGCCCAGGAAGAGCATCATCAATTTAATGCTGCTATCTTGTAGAGTTTGATGGACTTACAGAGAAAGATAGACTCTGGACGAGGTACAGCAAGACCAGAAGGCAGTAAGAGCAGTACTAGAAGAAGGAGAAGGACTTCTAGTGGATCATCTGACTCTAAAGAATCCAGCGAGGATTCAAGTCCTTCTTCTCATAAAAGGAAAAGAAGGAGACACCATAGGGATCGCTCTTGTGATGAATTTAAGAAAGCTAAACCTCCTACATTTAATGGTGAGGTAAAGACTAGAAAAGAGGCTGAAGCTTGGCTTCTTGGGATAAAAAAGTACTTGCAGGTGCATGATTATTCGGGAAACATGAAGGCAAGAGTTGCCATATTCAATCTGAATGGAAGGGAATCCATTTGGTGGGAACACTTGAAGCAAGTAAACAGGATCAATGAAAGGAGACTTAAGTGGAAACAGTTCAAGAAGTATTTCAAGCAGAAATACCTCTCTGACAGGTATTATGATGACAAGATCAAGGAGTTCCATGAGTTGAGATTGGGACAACAGACCATGGAAGAGTATGCAAATAAATTCTTGGAGCTGTTGAGGTATGTCCGATACATCAAAGATGAAAAAGTGAAGGTCCAGCGTTTTCTGAGTGGATTACCTCAATCTTACAAAGATAGAATTGAGTTTTATGAACCTAGAACTCTTGAAGAAGCAATAAGGAAGGCTAAGTATTTTTATGAGCAAAGAAAAGGTAAGCCTGATTACCATAAGGCATGGAAGTACAAGAAAAATGAGAAGTTTGACCAAAGAAAGAAAGGTTTCAAACCTTCTAACTTTAAGCATCAGCAGAAGTAGCCATCTCAAGCTGCGAGTAAGCCAGTTGGAGTGGCAGGAGAAAAGCCTAAGGATCCACAACATAATAGAGGACCACTTAAATGTTGGAAATGTCGAGGACCCCACATGCGCATAAATTGTCCACTCGAGAATGAGAGTGCAAGGCCAGCTTATAACATTCAAGAAGTAGAAATAGTGGGTCAAGTAGCAAGGAGAGTCCCTAGGATCTATACAGCACTAGAGGACCGTCAAGCAGATCACCAGTCAACTGTGGTTGAAGTAGCAGGCAAGATTGTTGAGCAATCTGTTTCTATTTTGATTGACCCTGGCTCTACTCATAGTTACATTACTCCTAGAGTAGTGGAGGTTGGTGCTTTTAAGAAAGTAAAGCATAGGAATTCTTGGTTAGTTCAGCTAGCCACATGAACTAAGAGAAAGGTCAGTGAAGTGGTAGATAAATGTCCATTGGTCATGGATGGGTTGGTCACTTGTGTATATATGAATGTTCTATCGCTTGGTTCCTATGATGTTCTCATTGGAATGGATTGGTTAGAAGCTAACAGGGTGAAGCTTGACTGTTACAATAAGACTTTCGAATGCGCGAATGAAGAAGGTAACCTAGTATTTGTGAAAGGTATTCCAAAGGTAATTTCAGTACGGCAGGTTTCAGCACTGTAGTTAAAGAAGTTATGTAGGAAGGGTTGCCAGTTGTATGCAGCTCATATTTTGGAGACATCAGGAGATGAAACTCCAAGGTTGGAGGACTATCAGGTGTTACAGGAATTCAGGGATGTGTTTCCTGATGAGATTCCAGGGCTTCCTCCAAAGAGGGACATTGATTTCACTATTGAACTTGTGCTAGGAGCAGCACCAGTGTCCAAGGCACCCTACAAGATTAGTACACCAGAGATGCTAGTGTTGAAGATGCAACTGCAGGATTTGTTGGAAAAGAAGTATATTCGGCTGAGTGTGTCTCCTTGGGGAGCAATGGTTCTGTTTGTAAAGAAGAAAGTTGGTACACTCAGGTTATGTATTGATTACAGATAGCTGAACAAGGTTACTGTGAAGAATAAATATCCTTTTCCTACGATTGATGACCTCTTTGATCAAATGAGAGGAGCAAAGGTATTTTCTAAGATTCACTTGAGGTATGGTTACCATTAGGTGAGAATCAATGATGAAGACATTCATAAGACAACCTTCAGGATAAGGTATGGGCATTATGAGTTTGTAGTGGTACCATTTGGTCTCACAAATGCACCAGCTACATTTATGTGCCTTATGAATAGTGTCTTCAGCAGGTATTTGGACAAGTTTGTTCTTGTCTTCCTTGATGACATTCTTGTTTATTCTAAGAATGAGAAACAGCATGAAGAGCATTTGAGATTGACATTGCAATTGCTTAGGGAGCATCAGTTGTATGCAAAACTAAGCAAGTGTGACTTCTATAGAGATAGGATTCAGTATTTGGGTCACATTATCTTAGAAGAGGGTAAATTTGTGGACCCTGAGAAGATTGAAGCCATTATGAATTGGCCTACTCCAAGAAATGTGACATATGTGAGATCTTTTATGGGACTTGCAGGATACTATAGGAGATTCATTGAGGGATTCTCCAGAGTTGCACATGCCATCACTTCTTTGCAAAAGAAGGGGATGAAGTTCGAATGGACATCGAGGTGTGAAGAAAGTTTCCAGAGGTTGAAGAATCTTCTCACCAGTGCACCTATATTGAAAGTTACAGATCCAAATAAAGACTTTGTGGTGTGTACCGATGCATGCGGACAAGGGCTTGGAGGATTCCTTATGCAAGACAACCACGTGATATGTTATGAGTCAAGAAAGCTGAAGGAGAATGAGAAGAACTATGCCACTCATGATCTAGAGCTTGCAGCCATAGTACATGCTCTCAAGATGTGGAGACATTACTTGATGGGCAAGAGATTTGAGCTCAGAACAGATCACTGTGGACTGAAGTAACTATTTGACCAGCCTACTCTAAATGCTAGGCAAGCAAGATGGCTGGAATTTTTATGTGAGTTTGATTTTGAAATCAAGCACATAAAGGGAAAGGAAAATAAGGTAGTTGATGCACTTAGCAGCAAGGTGCATAAAATGCATGTGTCATCTCTTAGCATTTTCCAAGTAGATTTGAGGAAACAGATTGTTAATCATGCTGTTGGAGATGAATTGGATGAGCAGGTAAAATAAAAATTGCAACAACAAAGTATTGAGAAGAGGTATGAGGGATATAAATTGGAAGAAGACAGACTTCTCACCTATAAAGGTAGAATTTATATTCCAGATGTAGCATATTTGAGGAGAGTTGTCATGGATGAAATCCATCAAGCTCTGTATTCTGGTCACCAGGATATCAGAAGACAATTGCTACAGGTAGAAAGCAGTACTTTTGGCCAAGAATGAAAAAGGATATGGCTGAATACATTTCAAGGTGTATGAAATGTCAACAGGTTAAGGTTGAGCATCAACACCCTACAGGTTTGTTGCAGCCTTTGCCAGTTCCAGAATGGAAATGGGAAGTTATTTCCATGGATTTTATTATAGGATTGCCCATGACTTGGAGACAACATGATTCCATCATGGTTGTGGTGGAAAAGTTGACTAAAGCAACACATTTTATACCGGTTAAGTCTACGCATAAGACTGATGACATTGCAAAGATATTCATGAAGGAGATTTTCAAATTGCATGGGTTGCCAAAGGCAATAGTCTCTGACAGAGATGTCAAGTTTACTTCCAACTTTTGGAAGGGGTTGTTTGCAGATTTGGGTACAAAGCTAAACTTCAGCACTGCATACCATCCTCAGACAGATGGGTAGACTGAGAGAGTTAATCAGGTGCTTGAATATATGTTTCGCATGTACATGATGGACAAACCAACCAAGCGGGAATATTACTTGCACTTGGTAGAGTTTGCTTATAACAATGGACATTAGGCATCCTTGGGGATGAGTCCATATGAAGATTTGTATGGAAGAAGGTGTAGGACACTAGTGACTTTGGATAATCCAGTGAATAGGATTGTGCTTGGACCAGAATTGCTTAGGGAAATGGAGCAAGAGGTTATAAAGATCAGGAAGAATATGAAAGTAGCACATGATAGACAAAAAAGCTATGCAGATAAGCATAGGATGAACAGGGAGTTCAGTGTTGGGGATCATGTTTACCTTAGAGTGAGAGAAAATAAGAGTTCCATGAAGCTTAGAAGTTGTGCCAAGTTGTCACCAAGATACCGTGGGCCATTCGAAGTGCTTGAAAGAATAGGGCCAGTTGCATATAGACTTGCATTTCCTGCTAGCACTAGAGCTCATAATTTTTTTCATGTTTCTTTGCTTAAGAGATATGTACATAATCCTAACCATGTGATAAATTGGGATGTGATTCAGGTGGAACCCGAGAGAGAGTTTCGAATCGAGCCATTGCACATCCTCAACAGGAAGGTCACAATGCTCCAGAACCGGGCCATAGGGCAGGTAAAGGTGCAATGGGAGCACTACGGACCTAAGGAGGCTACATGGGAGCTAGAGGATGCCATGCGATTGGCACATCCATTTTTGTTCAATTCTGCGGAACACTGAGGCGATACCAGTGTAGCATTTTGTTCAATTTTGTAAAGCACTGAGGACAGTGCTATTGAAGGGGGAGGGGAATGTAACACCCCATTTTTGACCCCGTTGCATTAGATGTACATGATATATATATTGTATTAATCATGGTACGGAGCTAAAGGCCAAGGCCCCACCATTGATTGGTTATGCCATGTCTCGGATTTAAATTGTCATCAATGGTATATCGGGGCATGCAACATACATATTGAGTTTTTTCATCATGTAAATATGCATCTTTAATTAAATAACCCGACCAGCTACATTCATGGCAACTAAATTGAGAAGGTGCATGATTTTCACAAGGATAAGGGTGGGGAATGTAAAACCTTGGCCAATGGAAAAAAATCCATGTGTCATCTTCCCTTGTTTTACCCAACCACTACCATTAGAAACTACTACTGGTAGTTGGGGCAGTTATGGCTGGGAGTGGAGTGTGGAAAAACTATCAGTCCTTGCCCACACACACACTCCACCAGTGTGGTTGACCTCATGATGGCAAGAAAAAACCACCGACATCACTCCCGTGGACACACTACTCTCTCCACGATAGTGCTAAGACATCCATGGACATAGGAAGAGTTGTTCATCCTCATGCAGGAACAATTGTCTGTTCATTTTATTCTCACGCATAGGATTTTTCCTGGTTTTTGACTCACACAACAAGCTAGGAGCTACGCTCTTCCATCCACGGTTTTCCTATGAAGGGCCATTCACATTTTCGGCTGTATGATCTTCTTACAGACTAGTATGGCTGTGTAATTTTCTATCATTTCGATGTTGAGATTGGGACCGTTGTTCTTGCCGTGAGTTATGGTTGCCGCCATTCTCCTCAAGATTCGTTGTGTTGCTGTGGTCTCCCTTATGTTGTGATTGTTGCGGTCTTCTTTACATTTGGGTGCTGGTGCAAGTTTCCCTCACGCACAGGTTGGGAGACTACATTTTCATCCCCAAAGTGGGTTGCATAAGTTCTCCTCAGTGGCTTTGTTTTTGCAGAACGGGCTATTATTTCCCACGTTTGTTGGTTGTGTATGTTGTTATGCTTTGGGGCTGCCACAAAATGTTCGTAGTCGTTTTCCCTGTTAAGCTATAATAGCTGATTGATTGCATGTGTGTAATGGTTGGTATTCGGATTGTGTTGGGAGAAGGGATGGGGGCTTGGTTTTCTTGAAAAACCTGGTGTTTGGAAACCGCACAGACCAAGCTAGAGGGATGGCTTTCTTCTCCACAAACCCTTAATAGCACTGGAAGGGAAGGCAGGGCCTGAGGGACTGTGTAGCAGAGAAGCGACTGATTCCTTGTGTTGGGTGTGTGTGGGTGTCTTAGAAGCCAGGCTAGTTTTGGTGTAGGTGATCCTAGCTCTGTAATGGGCCCACCAGCTTAGCATTTATCCTTTCCCAACTCCTTGATGGCCTGATAAACCTGACGATGTTGGCTTGGATGCCTTGTAGATGGCCTGATAAACCCAACTGCGTCGGCTTGGCTATGTTTTGTGTATTTTGGCTATGTGTAAGCCTGCTTGTTCCTTATTCCTTGGATAATCATGCCTAGCTTGGGGGTGGCAGCGTTGTTGAGATATTTAGGAGCACGCTGGCCTATGGTTGGGTGGAACGTTGCAGCGACATAGCTGGTTGCGGACGGGTTCTTCATAAGATAAGTAACCTTGTCTATTTTACTTCCGCAATCATATTTTATGTTAATGAATGTGATGAACATGTTGAATGAATGCTTGTATGAATGTATGTTGATTTCGCTGTGTATGATAAATGATCATGTATGCATGTCTAGTTCAAAGAATTTTATTTTAGCATTTCAGCCATTTTTATGAATGTACATGTTCATGGGGCTCTCAGCCTAGATGGTTAACACCATGGTAGCATCCTCTTCACCGGTCAAAGGGATGGGGACATTACATCCTGTGTCATAGAGTGAGTGGAAGCATGTTTTGTTGTGTTGACATTGTGGTTTGCTATGTGTGCATATTTTTTATTGGTATGAACTGGTTTGGAGTGGAATTGGGTCTGAAATAGATTGATAAACCTAGTGTAGGAAGGAACCTCACAAATATATCTAGAGGGGCTAGTTTTATTCTTTGCACACCCTGAAGAGCACTGGAAGGGAAGGCATAACCCGAGGGACTGTGTAGCAAAGAAGGGGATGCTCCCTTGTGTTGGATGTGTAGATGTTTTAGAAGCTAATATAGATCTAGTGCAGGTGTCCATAGATCTATGGTTGAGGTCACTATCTTAGCAGTTGAACCATTCCAACTCCTTTGCAGCCTAATAAACCCATATGTTAGCTGGCTTGGCTGAGTAGCCTGATAAACCCAACTATTAGCTGGCTTGGTTGATTAGCCTGATAAACCCAACAGTATATTGGCGTGTTTGTTTGTAGCTTGATAAACCCAACTATGTTGGATTGGAAGAGTTTTGTTTTATCCTTGGCTATGTGTGAGCCTGCTAGTGTTCCTTATTCCTTGTGTGAATCATTCCTAGCTCGAGGGTGGAAGTTTTTAGTTTTTAATCATTCAAGCTAGCATTATGTTAGGATCTTTAACTAAGAGAACAACAAGTACAACAATCAAACACAAGAGACAATGAACACAGTGTTTTTCCTTGGGGAAACCATAAATGGAGAAAACCCCATAACTTCCTCAGAGATAGAATCAACACAAAAGGTAAAACCCCAAAACAGTAAGATGATCTCCCGACAGCAGTAACCTCTTTATTCCTTTCCCCAGTTTCTTTCTCTTCCTCAGCTATGCGCTACAAATAAGTGTGGATGAGTGTGCGATTAATAGAGAAGTCACCTCTCTATTTATACTAATTCTCGACATGACTAAAACCATACTAGGGCTAGCTTCACTAGGTGAGTCTAATAACCGTAGTGCCCCAAAACTGCGGGGACTTCAACCCTTAGACAATAGGAGGGTTACCCATAATGACTTGACATGACTTGTTTACATTATAGATCTTCCCAATCGGAACATCAAGGCATGACATGACACAAGAACATCCCAGAATAAACATCGGGTTACAATAGATAAGAAATACAAGTGAATACATTCCAAAGTTACAATTGCATGAACACTCCCTCTTAACTAGGAAGGTATTCTCTCGACACAATTTTCATCACTGGTCTTCTTCTCTGGATCTTCTCGTCATCTGCATATTCAAGTCATCTTCGTCTTCAAGTCATTTTCATTTCTAGATCTGGATCATCGCTAGACATCATCATTGGATCTGGATCATTACTGGACATCATCCCTAGATCTGGATCATCACTATATCTGGATCATCACTGGACATCATCACTGTATCTGTATCATCACTTGATCTAGATCATCTCAAAGACATCATAACTGGATCTGAATCATAGCTCGATCTGGATCTTCTCTGGTCATCATCATATATGCTATCTCATGATTCTTCTCATCATAGGAAGTTCTACAGAGCCAGCCTTCTTTCATGCTGGTTGTATGCTTAGCCACCATGTAGGTCTTCTTCAGTGCTTATATTTGACCTACTCGTCAGAATGGCCCACCCAACACTTACATCTGACCTACTTATCAGAAAGGCACACCAGCACTTACATCTGACCTACTTGTTAGAAAGGAATGCCCATCACTCACATCTGATCAGATAGGATCAATCCTATAATCACATCAGAAAGGCCCAGCACTCACATTCACCACCATGATAGGACACAACTACTATCATCTGTGAAAAGGCTCAGCACTTACATCTGATCTACTCATCAAAAAGGCATGCACTCACATCTGATCTTGTAGGAACCAATCCTATAGTCACATCAGAATGGACCCCGGTCCTAGATTGAGCTACCTAGTAACTAACCAGGTGCCTCCATTCTCCTGAAGAATGGAAATTTCCTTTACATCTAAACTACTCACCAGAATGGCCCAGCACTTACATAAAACCTAGTCGCCATAAGGGCATGCACTCACACCTGATCTTGTAGGAACCAATCCTACAGTCACATCAGAATGGCCCCTAGTCCCAGATTGAGCTGCCTGGTAACTAACCAGGTGCCTTCACTCTCCTGGAGAGTGGCAGTTTCCCTTACATCTGACCTACTTGTCGGAATGGCCAACAATCACATATGACATGGGAGGAACCTAATCCTTTAACCATGACAGAATGGTTCAGCCCTTATATCTACCCTGCTCATCAGAATGGCTCTCTCAGTCCCATACTGAGTGTTCCTGGTAACTAACCAATTACCTCCATTCCAAGAATGGAATTCAGCACTCATATCTTACATGGAAGGAACCAATTCCTCTCACCATGACATAATGGCTCAGCCGTTATATCTTACCTGCTCGTCAGAATGGATTCCTAACTCATCACTTCCCCTTGGAAGGGACCTCAATCTGGAGAACACCAAGCTTCTCCCTGAAGTACTCAAACTTCACTCTGGCCAATGGCTTCATCAACACATCATCTATCTGATCATCAATCACAACATACTGGAGCTTCACTACTCCCCTCTGTACCATATCCCTGATATAGTGATACTTAATCTCGATATGCTTCAACTTGTCATGGAACACTGGATTCTCTGACAACTTCACACAACTCTGGTTGTCACAATGTATACAAGTAGCATCCAACTGGAGATCAAATAAATTATAAAGTAGCTTCGTCAGCCATACTGCCTCACAACTAGCTGAACAAGTTGTTACATACTCTGCTTCAGCTTTACTCAGTGCCACATAGGATTGCTTCCTGCTAAACCTAGAGATCAGACCTGATCCCATACTGAAGCAACACCCTGAAGTGATCTTCCTATCGATGGCACTTCCTACCCAATCTGAATCAACATAACGTTCTAGGTTAATCTTCTGATTCACATCGTACTTGAGCCCATAATCAATTGTACCCCTCAGGTACCTCAGAATATCATTTGTAGCAATCAAGTGAACATTTCTCGAATCTGTCAAGAATTGGCTCAAGGTGTTCATAGCAAATAAAATGTCTGGTCTCATGTTCTTCAGGTACATCAAGGACCCAATCATCTGATGATACATCATAGCATCAACTGACTCTGATGAAGCATCACTCAATAGCTTCAGGTTCGATGCCATAGGTGTGGCCATAGTCTTGTAGTCCATCATCCCAAACCTTTTCAGGATCTCTACTGCATACTTCCTTTTTCCAAGGAAGATTCCATCTGCACTCTGCCACACCTCCATACCTAGAAAATAATGCATCATACCCAAGTCCTTCATTTCGAACTCGACAGCAAGATTTCTCTTCGTATCAGCAATCAACCCAACCATACCTGTCACAAACAGATCATCTACATACAGTAGAAGCATCAATGAGTTTCCATCTTCAACCTTGTAGTAAAGGTTGGAATCTACTTTACTCTTGGTAAATCCCAAACTGGATAGAATGTTGTCAATTCTGCCATACCATGTCATGGCTGCATGTTTCAAACCATACAGGGATTTCTTCAATCTGCACACATGAGACTCCCTGTCATGTGTCCCAAAACCGAGTGGTGGTTCTATATATACTTCCTCTTCCACTACACCATTCAAGAAGGTAGTCTTGACATCCATTTGGTGTATCTTCCATTTCATTACTGCAGCCAGAGAAAGTACTGATCTGATGGAAGTGTATCTGGCTACAGGTGCAAAGGTTTCTTCATAGTCTATTCCTTCTTTCTAAGAGAAACCCCGAGCGACAAATCTTGCCTTATATTTTTCAATGCTACCGTTTGCAACATGCTTGATCTTGTAGATCCATTTGGAAGTTACAATTGACTTCCCTTCTAGTCTCAGGATAACATCCCAAACATCATTATTCATGATCGATTGGTACCCTTCGATCATCGCATCCTTCCATTCTTTCCGTTCTACCGCTTCTTCATAACTGGACGGTTCTTTATCAATAAAATCACATAATAATGCTACATACCCGGAGTAGGTTCTGGTCCTTTTTCTTTCTCTGTGATTCTCTTCTGCAGCCCCACACCTTTCTACACCTTGGATAATTTCTCGTACCCAAGCAGGTTTCCTCTTGTGAGGATTCTTTTCCTGAGGTGGATCTACAGGTCTTTGTGGTTCTTCAAATTCTTGATCTTCTTCTTGAGCTTCTTCATTCATGGTTGTATCATGAATTCTGGGTGCTTATGTTTCTTTAGATTCTTCAGTAGGTTTCTTTCTAGATTTGTTGTAAGCCGTGTCTTCATCAAATGTCACATCCTTACTGATATCGATATTCTTGAATCCTGAGAAGTATATTATGTAAGCCTTCGAGCTTTCAGAGTATCCCACAAATATACCCTTCTTTCTTGAAGGATCTAATTTAGTCCTCTTCTCTTTTGGAATGTGTATGTACATTGGACAGCCAAATATTTTGAGAAGGATGACTTCTGGTTTCTTGCTAGAGAAGACTTCTTCAGGAGTCTTGTTCTCGAGTACTCTGTGTGGAGTACAGTTATGTACATACACCATTGTTATGGTAGCTTCAACCCAAAGGTCCATAGGAAGATCTTTATCATGAATCATTGCTCTTGTAGCTTCCATGATAGTTCTATTCTTCTTTTCTACAATCCCATTTTGTTGTGGATTATAAGGAGTGAACAAATGCCTCTTAATCCCTGAGTCTTTGCATAGCTTTTTGAATTCATTTGAAGTGATTTCTTTGCCATTATCTGATCAAAAGGTCTTGATATTCTTTTCAGTGTGATTCTTGATCAAGGCTTTGAATTCCTTGAACTTGCTGAATAGTTCGTCTTTGTTCTTCGTGAAGTAAACCCATGTCTTCCTAGAAAAGTCATCAATAAAAGAAACATAATATGCATACCCGCTTAGTGAGATTGATGACATAGGACTACATACATCGGAGTGGATGATTTCCAATATTCGTTTTGCTTTTCTTTCGCTACTTGGAAATGTCTTCTTTGTATTCTTTCCTTTCGCACATCCTTTGTAGACCCCATCATGTTTTGCTTGGATTTTTGGAAGACCTTCAACAACTTTGCTTGCAAGAGGTAGTGCTCTGTAATGCACATGTGCAAGCCTTCTATGCCAAATTTCATTTGGCTCTACTATGTCATGGACCAAGGCTTGTTCTAGATGGCCCTTCAATTTGTACAATCCTCCTTCTTGTTCTCCAATCACCACCACATCATCGATAGTATTTCCTTTTGGCCGCATGATGACTTGACCATCTATGAATGCAACTCTCATTCCTTTTGCATCTAATGCAGATATGGAGAGGAGGTTCTTCTTGAGTCCTGGTACAAACAATACTTCCTTCATTGTCATATACTTTCTAGAGTCTAACCTATAGGAGGATTCCCCACTACCTTTTATTGGATATTGGTAGTCATCTCCTAGTTTCACCTTGTGAGGTGATTCATGTTTTGATAGTCTCACAAAGGATTCCTTGAATCCTGTCATATGTTTGGAAGCCCTACTATCTATGAGCCAATCATTGCTTCCATGAGTAAGGTTTCCTATGAGAGCAAAAATCAAAACTTATTCATCCTCGCTTGAAGAATATTCACTTTCATATCTCGTTCTTTTCTTGGATGGTTCATCATCCTCTACAGCATGAGCATGATGTCTTCTTTTGTTTCTCTTGTTCTCATTCTATCTCTTAGGACAATTTCTTGCAAAGTGTCCCGCTTCATCACATGTATAACATCTGATTTTAGACAAATCTTTTCTTGTGTTATCTTTGTGAGAGTGATTACCTCTGGAGTGATGAGATCTTCTTTTGGTTGACTTGGAGTGTACTGTGAGAGCTTGATCTTCACTTCCCATATTCTCTTCTCGAGCTGCTATCTAAGCTTCTTCTTGAGAGCACTCTTCCCATAGTCTGTTGAACTTGACTAACTTCTTTCTAGCACAGATCCCTTGAAGAAAGGAGTCCCATGATCTAGGGAGACCATTCAAGGTAGTCATCACAATCTCTCCATTTTCCACTTCTTCATCTACTGCTTCCAGTTTTTCCTTGATCTGAGAAACTATTGTGAAGTAAGACTGGACTGTTTCTACATTCTGAATCTTCACATTCTTCAGTTGGTTTCTCAGAGTCATCTTCTGGTCTATGTTCTTCTCTTCAAACAATTTAGTTAGGGCATCAAGCATAGCTTTAGGTGTCTTTAGGGAGGACACTTGTGGTATGAGGTGATCCTTGATAAAATCAGCAATGATCCTCTTTGCCATAACCAACTTCTTCTTATGTAAGGCCTTTGCCTCATCTCCCTCTAAAACTAGAACCTCCTCATTGATATAGGAGTCCAACTCATTTTCTTCTAGGACCAGAGAGATCCTATACTTCCAAGCTCGAAATTTATCATCTCCCTCAAGCTTTTCATCAAGCTTGGTATGATGAGACATCTTAACTGAGAACCTCAAATGGAAATAAAAAATATTTAGATCTTACCAGGTCAAGATGTCGGATCTGGATTTGGAGCTGAAATCCTGCAGAGCTAGTTTCAGGAGAAAATTAGGGTTTTTCTTTTCCAGATTTATGTCCAACCAATTGATTTTAATTTGATCCCTAACTTCGATTTTAGGGAGAAGATCAATCCAAGCCTGGGCTCACTGAAAAATTCCTCTTCTGTGAAAAGCCCTAATTATCAACAGTAGTGTTGGGTCCAAAACTGAAAAACCTCAGAATTGGATTCTGCTTTGAAAAAAATATGCACCCTAGGGAGGAGAGTTATTCCAAACTTCTTTTGCTGAAAATATATGGAGAGAGATCCACAAAGTGGGAATCCCTAGTTCCCACAGCTGCACAGTGTCTTCTTCTCAGGTCTTCTCAGGTTAGCTCTGATACCATCATTAGAGGAAATTTGAGGTCTAAAATGGGCCTCCTAAGGAAATAATAAAATAATAGTTAAAATAATAAAACAATAGTTAAAATAATAAAATAATATTTATTAATTTTGGAGGAAGAATGAAAAAAACTACTTTTTTGGTTCGTATTTTCAACATATCTCCCTGTGTTTTTATTCAAATTTCGAGTAGGAGAGTTCTGTGGATGCGGACTTTAATTCTACATCCAACGAGTACCCACACTGCATACTTTTGATGGACCCTGCTACCCCAAAAACAAGAAATACTTGAAAAAATGTGATGATGATGTCATCATCACGTTTTTTTAGGTATTTCTTGTTTTTGGGGTAGCGGGGTCCGTCAAAAGTATGCAGTGTGGGTATGCATTGGATGCGGAATTAAATTCTGCATCCAAAGAGCTCTCTCACTCAAAATTTGAATAAAATCACAGGGAGATATGTCGAAAATACGAACAAAAAAAGTAGTTTTATTTTATGACAAATATGTCAATTCAACCATTATGGTTGACTCATTTTATTAAAATTCTATTGGTTCTTGAATTCCAACTCACAAAATTTATTGTTGGCACATTTTCTTATAAGGCCCATTTTAGACCCCAAATTTCCTCTAATGGTTAGTTTTTAATCATTCAAGCTAGCATTATGTTAGGATATTTAACTGAGAGAACAACAAATACAACAATCAAACACAAGAGACAATGAACACAGTGTTTTTCCTTGGGGAAACCATAGATGGAGAAAACCTCGCAACTTCTTTAGAGATAGAATCAGCACAAAAGATAAAACCCTATAGCAGTAAGATGATCTCCCGACAACAATAACATCTTTCTTCCTTGCCCCAGTGTCTTTCTCTTCCTCATCTATGCACTACAACTGAGTGTGGATGAGTTTGTGATAAATAGAGAAGTCACCTCTCTATTTATACTAATTCCTGACATGACTAAAACCGTACTAGGGCTGACTTCACTAGGTGAGTCTAATAACCCTAGTGCCCTAGAACTGCGGGGACTTTAACCCTTAGAGAATAGAAGGGTTACCCACAATGACTTGACATGACTTGTTTACATTATAGATCTTCCCAATCGAAACATCGTGGAATGACATGACACAAGAACATCCCAGAATAAACATCGGGTTACAATAGATAAGAAATAGAAGTGAATACATTCCGAAGTTACAATTACATCAAAAACAATGCTACTGAGAGATTTATGAGTGCAATGGCCTATGGTTGGGTGGAACGTTGCAGTGACGTAGCTAGTTGTGGGACAAACTTCTTTCAAGATAAGTATTCGTGTCTATGTTAATCTATACAATTGTATTTTCTTAATGAAATATGATGAACATGCCTAATGTGTTGAATTGATGAATTAATTCCATTGTATAATTGCAATTCACATGCATCTATTTATTTTTTCTTTCAATGCATTTTTAAATTATGTTATGGCTCTTAGATTGCCGGATTGGTGATGGCCTGAATGATCAACTTTGTCCAAGACGTATGTTAACAGGTTGAATTTTCCTTTCCGCATGCGGCATGTGGGATGCAGCTTCATAATCTCTATTTATGCAAATTTCCTTTCCACAACTTCCTTTCCTCCTCCAGGATGCAGCTTCATAATATCTATGTCCGCAAATCTCCTTTCCACATGAGGGATGAGGAATGCAGGGTCGCAATTTCCATATTTTCCTCGATTCTGCCACTCAATATTTCCGCACCGTTGATTCTTGTAGGTTGAATCTCCGCCATTTATCTGTCTCTAGGTGTGAAAAAATTTTGACCGTCGATTTCCGTAGCGTTGATTCTTGTAGGTTGAATCTCCGCCATTGATCTGCCTCTAGATGTAGAAGAGATTGTGACCATCGATTTTTGTCTCAATCTTTCTCCATCGTTCGATCACCTTAGAGATCTTTCTTCTTCGATCATCGAATTGATCACTGACAAGATCAATTTCTCTATTGTTGGGAAGTTGGAGAACACAGACAAGATCACTGACAAGATTCTCTTAGGATTCTCGAATTGATCACTCATAAGATCAATTTCTTTATCCACAAACTTGAATAGAGTGAACACAATATGAGTTCATGCCTTAATAGATATCTGCAAAAATAGGGAATCCATCAAAATACATACAAAATTCAATGAACTTCGAGTTGGACGCTCCTGCAACAATCAGAGAGAGCAATTATGGTCATGTTCTCTTTCTAGTGGATGCCCGAGGAGACGTGAAAAAAAACATAATGGTTGTTTTTATATTTGTGGTGATCAGAAAAATGATTCTAAACTGATTAGGTGGGATGGTGGAAAAATGTCAAGTTGGGACATGGTGTCCTCACTCTTTTTTTGAGTAATTTCTTCTTTTCGTGGTCCAAAATCTTTCTAGTAGGGAGGTTTGATCCAATAGGATCTCTGAGATCAATAAAAATTAAAGTCTTGAAATGCAAACATAATCTCGAATCTCCATAGATCTTGACAAGAGATTTCTGTAACATTTGTTTTGTGCAAAAAAGACTCCAGATGTGAAAGTTATTTAGTTCTGACCTTTCAGAAAAACAGGTAAAATGGAAAAAAGGGCCACGAGGCATAGCCATAAGGTTCCACATGGCATGAACAATTGGAAGGTATAGTTAGCAGGTGGTTGAGATGGAATATCCATAACAGACACATGTCAAGACATGGTTGAGCCTAATGAAATGTATTTGTGACATGGTATGATGACATGTGGATCAATCAAGGCCTTCCACATGGCAACCCTGTTGGCACCAAGTTTTTCTATTTTCCAATTTTTTGCGGGTTTGGGAAGATGGAAACCTCGACCTACTCGCCATTAAAGTTTCCGCAACACCTAACTATCCATGATATCCATAGCTTAGGTCTTAACCGTATGAGTTGGAACCTATATTTTATTTTGAAATTTTTTTATAGTTCAAAATGGGCTAAGGGTTAAGCCATTGGCCTCCAAATATTTGTAAATATTACCATATAATATTTTGTTCCAACAACCTTTGACAACGAACCATACATTTCACCCAACTATCGAGGATATCCACAACTTGGGTCTTAACCATATTGGTTGGAACCTATATTTTTCAAGCGCTAAGCCCTTTGCCCCCAAATATTTCTAAATATTACCATATAATATCTTGTGCCAACAACTTTTGAGAATGAACCATACATTTCATGTTGACCAAAATGCACAAGGAGAGAAGGTCCATGGGTTTGAGGGCCCATGAACTCCTCCCTCTTACCAAATACCTTTTCCATTGCACCACAAGTGCCGCATATTGTCAGATATCAAATTTAATGTTTTTAAACATTATTTATAGTGGTTTTAGACCCCTATATGGGTACGTGCTCCTTTCGGCCTATTTTTAAACCAATATCCATATTTTTATATGGTTTGCAAACCATATATCTACCATATTTTGGATTTTCGTTTGTTTTTAACCCAATTATATTATTTTATGGGATTTTTACCTCATTTCCATCCATTTTTAAATTGATTTTATTCCATTATCTTTGGGATTAATTATTTTGTAAATCTCATTCAAATTGGGAATGAGATATGGTTTTTTGGGCTATTTAAGCCATGCAATTTTCCTTGAGAAGGCATTGGAGTGGCATGGGATATTGGAGAATCATTTGAAGAATTAGTGAATTATTTTTATATGGCATAATGCCAAAGTGTCTTTGAAATCTTTTGTAAGTTGTTTTGTTCATTTGTTGAAGACGAATAAGATCGGTCCTCATTGAAGCTGGATCCGGAGACATAGTCCAACAGGGAAGAAATCTATTATCATCTTCTTCCTTCCATCTTCTGGTTTGCCTACCTATTTTTCATTTTGCTTATGTCTGTTGTTTAAGCAATTAAAATTTTAGTTTAAAACTTGTTTATAAGTTTTAACATACAAATTTCATGAGCAATTTTTAGTGGTTAAAACGATCCTGAATATTTTTAGATCAGTAATAGCTTGAACAATAGATGGTGAATACATTTTGAATGAGGGACATTGAGGGTTCATGCATAGGCACAATGGATAGATTTGGGATAATGATAATAATATGATTTTTTATTTTTTCCTATTACTTTTTTAATTCTTTTTATCCAATTTGGGATACCATAGGTATTATTTCAAGTTTCTTCCTTTTGTTGAGGGTAAAAGATAAACATTCAAAAAAATCAAGTCAGGGAAAATGTTGCTCATTCATTTTGAGGCAACTGAGTAATATAATTTGTAAAATAAACCTTTTTGGTGTGCATTGTTGATTTATGTTTTAATTAAGCTCCAAGGGGTGGAAATTAAACGTTGTAATGATGTACATCTACGAAAGGGTTAAACATGGTAGGTGGAAAAAATTTAGGAGTTAACAAATTGCCCCTTGATGGTCGAAATAGATATTAGGATCATATTTTCTAGGAGATATGTGTGACGATGGAATAGAGAATGGAGACTACATCGAAGGTAGCTCACCCTTTGATGGGAATACAGGGACCCTTACTTGTATATATAATAGTCAACATGAATGAGGTCCATATAATTTCAAATACATGGACAAGGTGGGAATTCCCATGCTCATATCAATATATCGAACAAAAAAAATGGATTAAGTCCCAAAGGAGACTTGACGAATACATGGATAACTATTGTATACATCATAAGTGTCCAAGATGAACCTAGATCTAGAATGTAATAACGGTCCAACCATGGTTGGTATAATGAACTAATACCAGAACAATGACATTCCCATGGAATGTTGAATCACAATCATTGATGCACTATTGGATTTAGAGGGGTCTAACATATGTAATGACTCAAACAACTGAGAGTCTGAATCTAATAAGTTTACAGAATTGCATATGAACTAGATATATGGGAAGATGTAGCCGGAGGGATTTGAAACACTATCGGAAATGTAAGCCATATACCTCTGAAAAACATAATGCTAGGATGTTTCCACATAGACTCATGAATGGACTAGAGTCAAGGGATAATTGGGGTATTTGACCAAATAATGGGAGAACCATTAACCTATGAAAATATCATTGTTGCGATAATTTTGTTGATGTTGAGCATATGAGAAACAACAATCCAAGGGGCACTAAGATCTCCCCTTAGTTGTTCTAGGGGGCTCATCAATGGTAGTTATCAGGCTAAGGTTCTTGATGTATTTGTAACTTCGAAAGATATTCTGATGTATATTATCATTGTATGTTGTTATATCCCCATTGGCGATGTGTGTCCCCCCTTTATAGGATGTCTAAATTGTGTCTATACATTGAGGTACAACGCCCATTGTAAATCAGGGAAATAGTCCCCAGTGTAACATTATGCAATATGTATTATTAGTCCCTCTAAGAGAAGTGGGCCCTGTGTGGGAAGACATGTAGGCCTGAGTCTTATGTATGGTCAATGAATTGAAAGGGTATAAATAGGAATGTGCTCTCCCAAATTTATACACACCTCACACTCTCAAGTTCATATGAGAGAGAGAGACAGATAGAGGAGGAGAGATAGATAGTTGTTGTATACTTCTTATTATTGCTTTTTATAATCTTACTATTCTAAGGAATTTTGTAAGGTTTTCTCCTTTATGGTTTCATCGATGAAAATCTTTGTGTCTCGTGTATTTTTTATATCTTATGCATCTTACTGCACTTTCTATTATTTTAGATAAAGATCCTAGATAATCTAATTAGATATTAAGAAAAAATAACATGGTATCAAAGCCTCTCTGAAGAAGGCACTTTGCAGTTGCGAAAAATAGGGATTCCTAGTTTAAGGTGTTCTCTCCACATATCATCAAGAAAAGAGGGCTAGGATAACTCACCTCACTAGGATGCATATTTTGGTGGAGATAGTTTTTGAAGCACAGAAGTTTAATTTTTGACCCTATCATGGGTGTCGGGATGAAATAGGGCATCAAGTATCATAGGATTATGATCTCAATTTTAAGAAAGTGGCCTAGCTTAGAAACTCGCCTCAAGGAGGAACATCTTTTTTTCCAAACAAAATCCCCAAACTCCAAGTTTGGAAAATTAGGGTTTCTCTGGAAAACGCTAGGTCAACAACCTCCAGAATCAGGTTGAGGATCATCCCTATATTGTAGGTGAGGTGGAATTTGGTTCCCTAACCTATGGGGAAGATCCCTTAGACCCCTACTCCTAATCCTCAACCTGCTCTATCCCTTTATCATTATAAAATGAACACTCTTTCCACGGTGAAGGCAGGAAGGACTATGGTACGTTTATGCTGGTGGAATTTCTAGGTGATTCCTATCATCCTTTAGGAGGAAATATCTCATCCTTTGGGGGCATAATATCATCTCTTTTGAGGCTTGGATTGGCTTTGATTTATGGATTGAAGGTTGCAACATTAAGGCTAGGTTGTAACATTCCTTCTTTATGTAACTCTATGTATCTACTTGATTACAATAATACAAATCTATTTCCATAAACATTGTTGTGTTGATGATGTTTATAGATTTCTTCCTTAACTGTTGGCTTAGATCAATTCATGTTTAGATACACATGTATTTTTTTCTTGTTTCCATTTTCTTTGTAGGGTTTTGTAACTCAATATCTTAAGGCTCTGGAGCTTGGATCAACAAAGAGAGAAGAGGATTTCAAGACCTTAGGTAAGTGACCTTTATGTTAACTTGCATTTCTATTTGATATAGGAAAGTAGGATGTATTATGTACTTGATTTTTTCTAGATCCACTTGGACTAGGGAGATATGGCTTGAGTCCGCTTGAGTAGATTTATCCACTAACAAATTTGTCGACCATAGTGGGGATAACATAGAATTAATTTCATTTGTTTTTTGATCTCATGTCTCTTTATCAATCCATTTCCTAACCTATAGAGACCCTCCCTCCTATATATTTTGTCATAAAAGAGTTTTTGGGACCTCCTTGACTCTTTTTGGGTTTAGTACTAGGATTTTATTCCTTCTCCATTAGTAGATCTATCCTCTCTATCCCTCTCGTGCACCTGGGTAGTACATACAGAGTGCCACTGTGTTGCTGGAGCCATTTCCATTGAGTGATAGAGCACCACTCACACTCTTTCCCAGTGTTGTAACTGCTCAATTGACACTCTTTCCCAGTGTACTAAGTGCGCTAGCCCCTCTCTGGTGCTCTAGTGCAGTGTAGGAAGGTGCGACATCTCTCTCAAACTCAGAGATCAACTCAATTTTCCTTGATTTTTGGGTTTTGGGTTGATGGATTGTGGTTTGTAGGCTGCATATGATAGTCATAAAGCCCCTAGGTCCATCATTACCTCTCTTTGGATTGGATTTTGTTGAGTTTGGGATGTTTTACTAGTCAAGTGAGTGATTTGGTTATGGATGGAAATTTCAATCCCGCACTCTTTGGTTCAATATTCCCATCCCTTACCACATTACCAAATATTTTTTGATCTATTCAAATCATTAGATTTGATCTGCAAAACCTTCCTCCACCCTCAATCATTGAGTTTTGGTTTCATTTTGGTAGATTTGGTGCAATTCTTGAGTGTTTTTTAGTTGTTTGGATGCTTGTCATCTTCCTTTTGATTTCTGAATGTATGGAGTGTTGTAGATATTCTCTCGTTTTATGTTTTTAAATAGGAAAATAGTTTAGTTATCAATTTTCAATTTGATATATGCATTTGAAAATTGAAGTGCTTCCCTATTTTGTCTTATACATTGTTGAGATTTGTTGCATCTTTAATTCTAGTTGTGCTTTTTGGACCACTATTGTAGAAAGTTAGAATCATTGCCCTCTAGGAAGAAAATTTTATTTTCCTTATTGTTCAGATTCATGTTGGTTTGAAAAAAAAACTCAATCAATATTTGCATGAATATTCATACATCTTTTCAAGAATTGTGATTGATCTTGATATTTAAAGCTTCATAGTTGGCTTTGACTAGAACTTGGCTTTCTTAGATCTCTTATTTCTGTCATCTTTGACATATTTTTTTTTCCCTACCTTAGGCATCTTTCATCGAAAGAGAAATGTGCATTGTCATGTAGCTAGGATTTGCATTCTTTTTACATTTCTTGTCTACACCTCATGCATCCACTTAACCTCCCAAGATAAATTTAACTCTAGATTAGGATTAAAATCATTAGTAACTATGTGTAAGTTAGTGATGTGCTCCAGCATCATTAAGCATGGAAGTTGTCATTTATTTCCTACACTACATCCTAAGGGATTTTAGTTCTTCCATGTACCAACCAATATATCGAATGTATTTTCATGTACCTTTGGGTATATAGAAAAGTACTTCATGTACTTGGTAGTATATGAAAAGGCTCCAGTCGAGCGGTTGTACATTAGAAAACACCACTACGAAGTTGAGCTCCCCCGTACCTAGTGTATATTGGGAGACCCTCTTAGGATTCCTGTAACCAACTGAGTTAACCTTTTGGTCGTCTTGGTATCACAATACACTGAGAACAACACTCGAGGATATTACTACACATGTGTTGTTCAGTTTGTCGATTATTCAAGAAAGTGTACATTCCCAATCCTCCTTGTCACGGTTTAGTGTTGGACCATGTAGTATATAGTGAGTTGTGAAGCCTTGATAATCTCGTGAGAATCCTGAGTTTTGATCCAGTCCTATTCACACAGTTTGCTTGTTTATTTTAGACTTGACTAGTGTTTGTCTTGTGTGGTACTTCAGATATTCTTAGAGAGTTTAGATATGGGAGACTTTCCTAGGACCACCAGTTAAGAGACCCCTTTTCAGGGTATGCATTTTTTTTCTCCCCCTTCTAGAGCTGTTGGTCCTCCCTTCATGGCCACTTGGAGTCTTCCCAGATAGACTATAGGATTGTATGTGTGGTTATTCTCCAATCTTGTTATGCCAATTGCACCTTTTGTGTCGTATCACGATCCTTCACCACATGAGAATCAACCTCATGTTAACCCTTCTCTTTCTTCCTCAAATTGTGAATCAAATTCCCTTTCTTCCTCTTCACCTGTTGAAAACTATGATGTTAGTAAATGGGCGGCGAAGAACAAGAAAAAAATTAAGTCTAAGAAGAATAAAACTAAGTGTAAGGTCATAGCTACAACCTCTGATTGTCATGCTGGAAACCCATCAACCACTAATCATAGTGCTGAGAGTGTTGATTTTTCCACAAGAACACCTCATAAGCCTAAGTTCCCTTGTATACTTTGTAAGGGTGACCATATTCTAAAATATTGTCATGGTCTTTCCTGGGTTTTAACAGTGTGGTCTGAGGCTTCCCAACACCCCCTTTCATCAGTTTATGGTCTTCTAACTGATGACACTTCGTCAACCAGTGATTATGTGGTTAAGAGTTAGAAAGGAAAGGTCAAACATCATTGCTTTCTATGTAAAGAGATCCACCTTACTTACCTTTGTCCTCTCTTGGATGAAGCTTCTAAGTTGTTGGACTACATTACTGTTCCTTAACAATGAATTCCAACTGGTTATCGTAAGTTGTCTCTTGACATCCTTTTGGTTGATGAAGTGGTCGATCCAGTTTTAACATCTTCCCCTGAAGAGTGAAGTGAAAGTGGCCAATCAAGTTCCATCCTTGGTCGATCCCACTTTTCCTTTAGAGAATGAAGTTAAAGAGGTCGATTCGATGTCATCTCCCCCCAATTCCACTCTTTCTCTAAAGAGTGTTAAGATTGAAGTAGTTATTGCTACATAGTCTTCATCTTGTCCCTCTCTTCTAGTTGAGAGTGAATTGGAACCTACTGAATTTTTCACAGTTACTTATGATTGTTCTACACAAGAGGAAATTTAATCTCTTTCAACAAAACCCTCTCCACGTAGTGAGGTTATTTACTTTGACTCGAGTAACCTAACAAAATCTTACCTTCATTCAAGTGTTCCTTTCTAGATATCTTTGTGAGTTACCACTAATACTATACTCCACACTATTGTTGATGAAGGGGATTATGTTAGCATTCTATCATGTACTGCTTGGAAATCCATAGGTTCTTCTCTGCTTGTGCGAGCCACCGATTAGATACTGGATTTTAATCGAATACCTACAATTCCTTTAGGGATCCTTCGTCATTTTCCCATCACTTTAGGAGGGAAAATTGTCTGTCGATGTTATGGTTGTCCAAGGTCCCTTTGATTTTAATCTGCTCCTTGGGCGTGATTATTTCTATGCCATAAAAGTTGTAGTGTCTGCATTCTTTCGAGTGATGTATTTTCCCCATGATGGGAAGAGTGTGACCATTGAAAAAATTTCCTTTGTTAAACTTGATCATCGTATGACTCCTAGTCATCAGACTTCCCTGAATGTCCCACATGTTCTTGTGGTTCCTTCCCCTTCACCTGCCATGTCACTTACCTTTGAACATTGTGATGAAGTGTAGTAATTCGAAAACCCTATATTCTTCTCCTCATAAAGAAGTTGTGGGGGCATGTATCCCTTAAGGGGGAAACCTACCAACCTATGGACATCATCTTGGCTTAGAACTGCCTATGAGCATAGTTCCCATTATGTTTCAAGCTCGTTAAAAAATGAAATACATGGTTGTGACCATTGTTCCTATTTTCTATGTCAAGCTTGTTGAAAAATGAAATAGATGCCAGTGAGCATAGTTCCCATTCTATTTCAAGTTCATTAAAAAATAAAACAAATGTCTGTGAGCATAGTTCCCATTCTTTGTCAAGCTCGTTAAAAAATGAAATAGATGCCAAAGAGCACAGTTCCTTTTCTGTGTCAAGCTAGTTAAGAAATGAAATGGATGTCCTTAAGCATAGTTATTTTCTTATTTAATCTTGCATAAAAATAAAACAGGTCCCCACAAGCATAGTTATTCTCTATTTCAAGCTTTTGTAAAAATGATACAGATCACCTTGAGTGGAGTTCTTTTTTCATGTCAAGCTCGTTAAAACATGAAACTGATTCTTCCATTGTGTCGAGACTCAATATTTTTAACCTTGATTTCATCTGCTTGTAAAACAAATGAAACAAAGCTTGGGGGGCATGTACCCTACCTCTCTATATTAGAATTTAGCTACTTGACAGTTATATTGGGGGCAATTACCAACCACTGGAAATCATGTTGGGAGATCACACATCATTGGGATTCATTTTGAGCATACTTTCTTTAGTTTCGAGTTCTGTAAACCATGAAATGACCCTTTGAGCATAGTTTTTTCTATGTTCCAAGCTCATTAAAAATGAAGTAGATGCCCTGAGCATAATTTCAACCGATCTTCAAGCTCATTAAAAATACTGAGATGGTGTTGATCTTACTTTATCTCTTTTTCATGCTCTGGATTCAAACATGAAAAGGTTTCAAGCGCCTTCTATTCCTTTGGTGTGCTTGTTAAAAACTCAATGAAGAGGTATCGAGTGTACTTTTACTTTTTTTTTCAGACTCATTAGAATTGAATTATGAAAAAAACCCTAATAGAGTCCTCTTTAAGCTCTTTTTAGAATCTTAAAATGTGAAAAGATCACCGAGTGAACTTGTCTTTGTCACGCTCATAAGAGGACATGAAGATTTGTCTTCCTGGTGATAATTTATCCCTTTTTCAGACCGGGGGAATTACTTACGAAAAAGGTATGCTCCATCCAATCATGACTAGAAGACACTCAAAAAAAGTATGCTGGTGTATATTAAAATAGCATGAGATTTAACACACCTTTTTGCACATCTAATTGTATCTTCTTCTTGTCACCATTAGGGTTTAAGACACACCAAAAGAATATGAAAACATGTTATATGAAGAAATACATTACCTGCTTGAAGGAGAACCTAATATTCCAAATATATTGGCCGTGAAACCTTGTAGCTGATAGAGTCGTGCTTTGCGATTCTTGAACCAAAGTTTATATTTCTATGTGATTCTTAAACCTAGATTTTATATTTATAGAACTATATTTTCTAGAAAATTAGATTTGCACATGCACGCAAATCCAATATTGTTGAAAGTTCAAAACACTTGGGATTCATTCTGGTAACTTGGTGATTTCACTAGAAATAGAAATCTGGCTGTCAATAACCATAAATTTTATATAGGTACATGAAAACCCGATAATTTAGCCTATTAATAATGGAAGTCTAACTATTCCATAATGTTAAAATCTTATAATTTCAATAGAAAAGTTAATCCTTTGACGATGTAAAACACTTGAATTCAAAGGAATTTTATGAACATTGGAATAGAAAAGTTAATCCTTTGACCATGCAAAATACATGAATTCAAAGGCATTTTATGGACATTGGGATTTCATAATTTTAGTAGAATAAGTTAATCAATAAGAAGTTTGACCATTTAGCTTATTTGGTAGTATGTTTTCCAATAAAAAAGTTTAATATTCAGATTATAAATTATTAAGTTTGAGTATTAAAACACTTAATTTTTATTTTATGTAGGGAGGAAATTGTTTCTAGTATTGTAAAGATAAAATTTTTTGTTTAATATTATATTTGGTAATCCATTTTTATATTAAAAATATTAATTTTATCAATTAAAAAATGTACTTTGAGTGAAACTAGTCTAATCCAATTTAGATAGTGGTAAAATGTTTAAAAAATGAGTAGAGTTTTATTGTTTTTTAGTAAGGTTATTTATAAAGATTTTAAATAATTCAAAATATTCAAAAGTAATGTTTTGTATCACAATTTCTATTAATTAAAATATTATTGTATTACATGTTTTTTAAATTTTCAATATATATTAAATAAAAATAAAATTTAAAAATATTACTTTTATTGATGATTTTGTTAACTAAGCTTATATTAATTAATTATTTAGAGATATTTTTGTATTTACATGCGTAATGATTTATGTTACATAAGTAGAATACCAACTTTGAATTACATACTTAAAGCATTATTATTATTTTATGAATATATATATATATATATATATATATATATATTGGACGGAAAAATTTGTCGACACTTCCCTTCATNTAGTATAAAGTCAATGGCGTCGAAGTTCCAAGCATCTTTCCCTAAGGGAAGTAGAGAAGGTTGAACCCATAATATTCCCTATATTGGGAGAAGAGATCTCATATCTAGCTCATGATCACTTGAGCTAACCTTCTAGCTTGGTCATCAATTAAAACATTTTGTTTGTGAAATAATCCTTCTTGCCCAAACATAATACCATTCCCAAAAGAGTTTCCAAATGGCCTTGTGAAAAAAGGGATCATTAAAAGGGTCACAATAAAAAAGACAGAAAAAATTTCCCTCATTTTTAGAACCAAATGGGTCTACAAAGAAAGGCATGTCACCATTCTCGTTGCCTTCCTACATATTCTCAAAATTTCCTTCCTTTTTTCAAAAAAATTTATTGTTGCTCGGGTTTTCACACTAGGACATGCCAAAAGGAACCTACTAAGGGTTGTGCTAACCTTAGTAGAGTTTTAATGGAAAAAATAGAAAACAAATAATATAGAAATTGAAATGACTAATCTAGCACGAAGGAAAAATTAAATAATAATGAAAGCAAATCTAATCTAACATGCATTTTTCATAAAGTAAGAAAACCCACACAAAATTATTTAAAGAATAAACAATGTGTTTTTATTATAATAAAAAAAATGAACTTTACATGAGAAAATGTCACATTTGAGTTGCAGTGGAAGAGGCGCCTGTAGTTGTCCAAGGGAGGGTCTGCTTCATTTACTATCAGTCCATGATACTCCGGTCACACGCCACATATGCAATCTCCAAGAAGATGAGATAGGAACATCATAGGGGAGTTATGATCTTAGGGATATTTTAGCAGAGTAATTGATCCAAGAGGATATTAGAGCTCAATCAAAATTAAAATCTTCAAAATGCAAACAGAAGCTTGTAGCTGCATAGAGATCGACGAAAGCTCTCCGACAACCTTTGTTTTGTGCAAAAAGGAATCCAGACATGAAAGTTATCTAGTCCTGAACTTTCAGAAAAAAAACATGTAAAATGGAAAAAAAAAAGCCATGTGGAACACCCACAAGGTGCTACATGGCATGCACAGTTGGAAGGTATAGTCAGCAAGTGGTTGACATGGCAACTCCATAACGAGATACATGGAAAGACGTGGTTGAGGCTGATGACATGGATTGGTGACATGGCATGACGACATGTGGACCAATCAAGGTCTTCCACATGGAAGCCTTGTTGGCACCGAGTTTCTCTATTTTCCAAAAAAATTATGGTTGAGGAAAATCGAACTCCCAACCTCCTTGCCGCCAAAGTTTCCAAAACACCCAGCTATATAGGATATCCACAACTTGGGTCTTAATTGTATAGGATGACACCTATATTTAAGTTTGAAAATTGGGGGAAGCCATCAACCCCTAAATCTTTTAAATATTACCATATAATATCTTGTGCCAACAACCTTTGGCAACAAACCACACATTTCATGCCCACCAAAAATGCCTTCCTCCCCCTTTGCTAGATACCTTTGCCATTGTACCACATGCACCACATATGGTGGGATATGGAATTTAATGTTTGTAAACTTTGTTTATGGTGGTTTTATTCCCTATATGGGTGCGCGCTCCCTTTGGCCTATTTATAAGTAGGAAGTGGAGATTGTGTGTGAGGATAAGTAAGAAGTGGAGTTTGTGTGGGAGGATAATTACAACTTTATGCTTTTGGATTTCAGAGTGTCCATGCTTTTTGGTTGTTTGTAAGACTTGAGATGTGTTTTTCTTCCTACTTTCACATATCGCTCCATACTAAAATTCATTTTGTTTTCCTCTGATAAAAAAGTTAATGAGATGTTAATTTTGTTGTGAAATTTAAATGGTTAACATTTGTTTGAGAAGATCCAGTTCCACTTTCAAAGTTAGCCCTAAGCTGTTTATCATCAATACAAAGGGAAAATAGAGCAACACATACCAAACTATTTACATAAATCTTACGAGCAATCATACTCATTAGGAAAATCTCATGAAATATAATTATTATTTTATTAGAATCTTACCCTATCATGTTAAGGGTTTCTTTTTATTCGTTATACGAAAATAAATGGTATTCAAGGGTCTAAATAGGTTTCTTGTTATGGTTTGCTTTTAATTGGTTATACAAAGGTCTAAATATGTTTCTTTTTCAAAGGTTATAGATTTAAGTTTGGAAAGATAAAGTATATATACCTCAAGAGTTATATGTGAAGAGCTCCTTAGTGCACAAATAACCAGATAATGAATGTCTTATGATTTTATATTTTTTAAATCACAACTAATACATCATTGGTATCCACATTTTCTCTTGCATAACATTGTCTTTCAATGTAATAAATAGTTAAAATATATTTATATTTACATCAAAATTAAATTAAAAAATATTAATAAATTATATATATTTAATTTAATTTTGAATTAATTATATATCTATAAAACTAGTAAAACTTAAAAAATAAATTATACTTAAAATAATTATACAACCAATAATATAATATAATTTTTTCTTTAAATATTTCTTAATTACATAAGCACTAGGGATAGTAGCAATTACATAAGCACTAGGATAGTATCACATTTTTTAAGAAGTGGGATGTGTATGTAGAGATATCTCCAATTAAAATAAAATCAAATGAATTTGTAAATGATTATTTATTTAAAGTAAAGGATACACTTTTCGATATTTATATGTTTAAAAAACAAAGGAAATAATTTTTTTTAAGGAGATTTCAATGCTAAAATAACAACTAATCAAGTTATTATCATAAGCAATGGTTTATGGCTAGATGAAAACTTTGTTTTAGCTAGCATATATAAAATAAACTCTAAAAACTTGGTTGATGATTTGCTTAGTATCAAGCTAATTAAGCTTTATCATTTTCAAGATCTAATAATTTTCAATAGTCTTATCAAGTGGTTGATTGGTTGAAATCCAATCACATGAATTGTATCCATGGGCTTAGTAGCAATGTTGTAGATGATGTGATATATGATATTTTTGTATAAAAAAAAATGTTGACATCTGAAATGACCATGAGCCCAAATTTGACTATAGTCCTTTACCCTAACTCTAAAATTACACAAACACATAAGTCCCATAACATAAAATTATAATAACCAAAAGCACTATTATTAACAAAAATAAAACTAATATATTTTTAAAGGAATTTAATTAATGAATTAAAAATATATTGTTAAATAAGGAAAATATTGATTATTTTATCATAATTTTACCACAACTCTCTCTCTACTTCTTTTAATAAATTTTCTATAATGGTATCATGTAAAAAGGAAAATAGAATCACCAACCCTTATGTTAAAGAGGGAAAACAGTCTAGAAAAGTCACTAGGGATGCTTCTAACAAGTTTTTAAATATGGAAATATATATAGGTACAAAGCCATAATTTAAACGAAAAAATGTACTATATAAATAGAAAAAAAGAGAACCTTTTGCAACACTCTAAGATAGATCCTAAGAAATTTAAATTCTAAGTTATTGTTGGGTGTTTTATTGTCTTAATGAATTCACCAAATATTTAATTATCAATTAGGGTTTGTAAACTTGGAGTTGACACAAAATATATGCTAAGGTAGAAGGGTACCTAGGATGTCATAGATATACTTTAATAAAGAAAAGATCGAAAGATCTTGCAAAATAAAAAAAATGTGTCAAACTTCAAAAATGCAACTACTAAGTTAATTAGACTCTGGAAAAACCTAATAGATTAGAGCAGTATCAATCTATACTATTCTACTCTATGAACAATAACTGAAAAGATATATAAACAATACTATTTTAAGAAATAAGACTTGATCGAAAGTAAACTATAGTGAAAACCTATTAATCAATTCTTCATCTTGTAATATAGGAATTAGAAAGTCTACAGACACGTTCAGAACAAATGGAATGATTCAACATATAACTAACTATATGAAAACAAGAGGTTATATTATCTAAAGCAAAATTATAACTACTTAATATACTTAAGAAACTTAGTGGTTAAACTATACATGCAATTAACAAATACATAAATTAAATTAACAAATACATAAATTAAACTAAACCAGCCTAGATCCAAATCCTAGGCTCTATCAAGCGTCGAGAGGGATCAAATCTCTCAAGGTGCAAACCTACTTGATTGCAATACGTGAGAAGATGTTTGCACCTTGGGAGATTTGATCCCTCTCGTCGCTTGATAGAGCCTAGGATTTAGAACACGTTAAATTGAAAACACGGATAGGTACATTTTTTTAGCATTTCCACTAAAAAAGATTTACATTTAGAAATTTGATCTATTTCGACAATTGGTAGATTTTTTTTTAAGGTAGATCTATGCTAGTAAAACACATTTGTCAATTCTGAACTTGGGATTTCGTTGCCGACTACAATTTCCAAAAGTAAGGAAATTTTAATATGCTTTCTAACTTTGAAGTACAACAGTTACAATATAATTACACTTCTCGTTTGAATTTAAACACTGATTCTTGAGTATGATATTCCTATCAACGACTATATCGTGTGATGAGAAGCTAATTCAACTCAACTCCAACTCTCACATGGTGCTTGTGAGAGTTGGCCAGTTCTTCATATGGTTGGAATTGCCGTTAGATTCGTGATATTTGCATTCAAAACAATGCTCCCCTTGCTCAGCATGTAGCAAATTCATTTTTGAGGAAATGTAGCATCGTTCTTCAGCACCTAGTTGAGTTTCAACATGGTGGTAGAGATTGAGATGCTCTTCACCATTTTCACTTGATCCAAATATGATTAGAAATTGGGTCATCCAACGATAGATACTTGTATACAACTACTCTGTAAGTCTAATGTGCACACAAAGATGAAGCTAATGGCCTTCCTCTTCTCGATTATAAAGAATATTACAAAAATGATAAAAGCCAACATATGAGACTTGGGGAATTTACAAAGGCCTCCAGATTATTATCAAATTTGAATGGCCACTCCCAATCTTATTTTGAATGTAGAGTATTTAGACTTGGGAATCAAAAAGGCCAAATTTGAATGGAAACTTCATTTATTTTTAATGGAAAAATTGAATGGATGATTGCAATTAAGTTAAAAAAAGAATATATACACCTAATCGTTTAAGTTGAGAATTATAGTAAAATAGTAAAATTATAATTAAGTTGAAAATTATCTGAGATAATAAGGAAGGTTGAAAAATGTAATTGTATTTCAAAGCATATATATATATATATATATATATATATATATATATATATATATATGTATGTATTTTCCAAAAATTGAAGTCAACTACCTCTAAAGTAAATAAGGTAAGAAATTTTAATAAACTTTGAAAGCACAGCTGTAATCTTTTTAGAAATTTTAAATTGTAATAATGAATACAGAATTTGAGCATATCTTAATTTGTTTCATTATGATTCATAGATCGATGGTACAATGCTCATCGAAAAATAATCTTGGGAAATGAAGGTATTGATTAGTGTTTGTAATAATATATTTTTTAAAATTTTAAATTTTTTTAGTAGTAGTTTATTTTTTGCTTTCTTTATTTTAAATGAAATTTGGTAAAAAATTTACCAAATCTCCTTGCATGCAATTTACCATGGGTTGTTTAAGAAGATTTGCATGGTTGTTTATGAGGCCTTGCAGATGGTTTTAAAATCATGTGCAAGGCCAACATATTTTTGGAGATAATTACAGCCAGGGAATATATCCATGTAAGCTTACTATCTTTAGTTTATGTATTGGAATCAAATCCACTCCGGAATTAGAGGGATTAGCCTACCAAAGAATATATCCAGGTATGCTTACTATCTTTAGTTTATGTATTGGAATCAAATCCACTCAAGAATTAGAGGGATTCACCTACCAATCATTTTCAAGAGTAAAATGTGTAATTATTTTTTGGGTCATCAAACACTCTTTAACAAATATATCCACCTTTGTTTTCCTTTAGCATATTTTATTAAAAAAATTATTATTATAAAAAATAATAAAATAATAAAATAATAGTTAAATTATTTTTCAGCATAATTAATAATAAATTATTAATTTATGGTGTATTACACATACTTTCTTCCATATATAAGAAGTCATATTTATATAAAATATAAAAAGTGCAATCCTTCCACATATATCGATTATGTTATTCTTCTTAATTTTAAATTATTTGGTCATTGAAGGATAAAATATTTTATTTATTAATGAAATATTAAAGTATGTTTATTTTTATTCATTACTATTTAATTCATTCTATTAACATCAAGTGAAGTCCTTAATGAAACATCTAACTCAAATTCCGATAAGCTCAACAATTTTCATCAAAATATGTAGCATAAACTCATTAATTGCTTTGTTTGCAATACCATTGAGATGATTTAACACTAGGCTTGAGAAGTGCCAGTAAAATCTGGTTAGAATTAGTAGCACAGAAATAGAGACCTAAATATATTCAGCATACAAAATAACATTTTTCTGGTCTTCTTAACAGACCATCAATTATCTCCTAATTAAGACGAGTCCTCTAACTGCAACATAATCATACAATGCTCTACTAGCTGCTTGTGTGCTTGCAATGAATGTCTCATAATTTGGCCCAAGTAGTAATTCCAAACAATTAACAAATGATATCATTCATCTCACTAGTCGTAGACATTGCAAGTTTGGCAAGGAATGCTGGCCTTTCATCCCAGGCCATAATCACCATCACATTCTCCGCTATGTCATACCTGCATTCTTCAGTATTCTTCTAGCCGGATTCAATAGAAGCAGTATTAATATCATGGCCCCCACTGTTACCCCATCTAGAATGATCGGATAGCTTCTAGTAAGAGCAAACAAGAATTCTATGTTTGCAATAAGAGCTAGCATAGCAACCACTCCATTGAATAGATATGGAACGGGTGACTGCCATGCCGAATGTGTAATATTATTTTCCCTCATGTTAACCATTGAATAGATCTAAAAATAACAGAATTCACCCATCGTTGCCGAATATAAGTTGCTCGAATATAAAATTTAAAATTCCAAATATAAGTTGCCTAATTTATAATTTATAATTTAAATTTCTTACATGAGTTTATTGTTTTTACGACCTTACATTATTAGGCCAACAAAATAGTTACTACTTTTTACATTAGTTACTTCAATATTACAAACATTACAAATGTTACATCACGTTACAAGATCTCTCCCATAATATTCATTATCATTATTATTTTTTGCTGACATGTTATAAACGTTACATCAGGTTACAAGATCTCTCCCATAATATTCACTATCACTATTATTTTTTGCCGACATATTACAAACACGTTACTAACATTACATCACATTACAAGATCTCTCCCATAATATTCACTATCACTATTATTTTTTTCCAACATATTACAAACGCTACTAATGTTACATCACGTTACAATATCTCCCCCATACTGGGCTGTAGAGCGCCTCTCGGCGCAATTATCTAATTCCATTCCCCTTGAGGATTCTAAGGATATGTGTTCAATGTGACAGGAACTGGAGAAGGTCTGTCGAAATGACTTTAAAAGAAAATCAGGAAACTAAATGGAAGTAAATATAATTTAACCTCTACAAAGAGATGTAAACTAAACAGCTTCCAATTCCAAGTGATGGTAAAGATTGTGATTTATTCTCTATCCATAAGTAAATGACTTTAGTTATACTACTTAAGACTGATTTGAAAAGAGATATTATTAACAACTAATCTATTAATCAAGAAACAAGACTATTCTAATGACTACTTCGGAGTTGGAGGTATGCTACTCTAGAGAGGTAAAGCATGAAACAAATTTAAGGAAATAAATATAATCTAGAAGCAAGTAGAAAATTTAATAAATATATTTACTTGAAAGTGAATTTGATCTAGAAGCAAGTAGAAAACTTAATAAAGATATTTTATTTCTTAATCAAATCATATTCTATGAACATCTTCAGTAACTACACAATAAGGAGGACAAATCCTATACTAGAAATGATGATCAAACCATAAAGAACTAATGTACTTTTTAGAGAATAAAATTATCAAGTTTAATTGTAAAATCAATCTAAATAATAACGAGGTAAATCAAACTAGGAATACAATTGACAATTTCTAAAGAAGTAATCAATTAAGAAATCAGAGATAAAAGAAACACAATTCAAAAACAAACTAAGGAAAGAAGAAATGAAAGATAAGAATAGTTATGGAACTTAATGGATACTTTATGTGTTCGAAATAAGGTCCTAATTATATATGAATACTAGTTGATTACAGAAAATAATACAATTCAAAAACTTGGAAAACAAAAATTTAAACACGCATAAAACAAAGCAGGAAATATTAAAGTCCGAATGACAATCCAAATGGCAGTATAGAAAAACAATCTGGATGGAAAAAAAACAATGTAAATTGTGAAATAAGAAACCTCAATGATCCTGACACTAGCTGGTTTATGCATATGAGGATAAAGTGCAGAAAAGAAAGTAACTAAGCTATTTAACAATTGAAATAATAGAAGAGCAACTATGCTAATCTGCATATAAGGAGAGAAACCATTTCCTATTGTATAATAAAACAAACTAAAAGATAAGTGGAGTTAGCTACAACTATAAAAGAATTAACAGAGTTGAACCTAACTATGAGCTAAGCCTGAAACGTTAAACTAATTAAGCTATATCTAATTACAAATGTAAAACTCAAAACCAAACTAAAAGAAAGGCTGAAAGGAACTATGCACGACTGGTCACTTTCAATTCTAAAAATATAAACTATGTTAACAGCAAAACACACATTATATTAACAACAAAAAATAAACGTTATAGGAGACAAAATGACATCAACTTACAGGAAAATCGAATTATATAGAAAGACTGAAAATAGAAATTACTTATCTGTAGAAGGAAATAACAGAAATATACACATGGAAGACCTCTAGTTGTTGAGGGGCCTTTCTCAACAATAAGGGGTTGTGTCTAAGTCAATTAATTACTCACAAAAGATGAAAATGTATATCCACAGTTGAAAATAGATTTTTATTAAACCAGAACAGAGTTACAGAGTTTCTGTTCCGACGACTAACTCTAACTCTCATCTTGAGACATGTTTTAATAGTTTTACAAGAGATGAGCACGTCGAACCTTTCAGTGGTTGACTGCTCTAATAATAGGCAGTCGTAATTGTTGAGGAAATGACTACATAACAGTTCACGACAATGCACGTCTTCCTAATTCCTTGGGTGTCGGTTCTCCTCGTATGTGTAGTTGATGTGTTGATCTCCTTTGAAGTGGGAAGAGAGTGGTGTATCGAGCTGAGCAAGAATGAGCTCAAATCTTCTAGAATGAGGGTTCACACACCATGAGGAATGAATGGCCAACAAAACAATGAAACCATTTTTCCATTTAACGCCCCAAAATATTCCAACCAATAAAGTCGTGGGTATGAATGGAGGGATGTATGACAGTCTGAATGCAATTATGCGTCTTTGGTGTGAATGCGTGTCTAAGTGGAGGTTTGTTTGAAAATCATAGCCTGCGAAAGAAATTCTATATGCCAAGCATATCTAAAAAAGTCACATTATTGTTAATAAAACCATGAAATAATGAAAATTAACAAAGACTTGTGTGATATTCAAATATATTCATACCCATGTTTAATTGATACTCCGAATGGAAAGAAGTATGCCAAAAAGTGACAAAAGTAATGCCGACAGAGCAATTTCTCAATAAAAAATAATGACAAAATCTGGCATCAACACTCCCTCAAACCAGAAAGATGCCAGGTCTTATTGGAGGAGCTAGTGGATGAGCTGACTAGACTAGTTAACCGACTAATATGAGATTAGGTCGGCCTCCAAAGGTAGTGTCGGTTGACCGAACCGATAAGTAGTTATTCTTAATTGTTTTGTAAATCATATATATTAGGTTGTTGAGCCAGATAAGAACTTGGTTCAGTTCTATGTATGTATGGACCCTAATATGATTAACTAATATAATCTATTATTCTATCACCTATTCATGTCTCTTCTCTCTGTATGGATATATGAATCTATATGTGTATTATTGGTAACCTTATGTGATCTGTGTGATTACAACATTGGTTCTATTTCTAGTAGTACATATACAGATGACATGACCATACATAGATGATATGAGCCAAGATATTAAGAATTGGTGGGAGCGTAAGATCACAAATTATTTACAAAATTACTTGAGAAGAAATAGATTGACCATTGCTCAGGCAAAGGAGAAATTCTACACCGAAACACATGATAAATTTGTAGAATCAGTGCGTTAGTTGTTGAAAAAACTATTAGATGAAGCTAGAAGAAACTAAAGACCAAGAATTACTTGGGAAACTGATCCAAGGAGGACGAACAAACCTATTGGAGTGGTTTGAGAAAATTGGAGACGAATTTTGTCAAGAAAAAGCAGTAGAGGAGAGAGTTTTAGTTGAAACTATTGAAAAAAGATTCTATACCGACTTTACTAAGAAATTTCTTTGTTCACAACCGACCCTGTTGTTCAAATTTCTAATTGACAGAGGAGTAGGTAACCTAGTTGAACCTCAACCATCACTCATCGAACCGCCTCCAAACACTAACTAGGCAGAAAAATAGAAGGCATGGGAAAACTTTATTACAGAAAGGGAGTGGGAGTACTTCCTGAACAAATAGACTGAACTATCCAAGCTTATTAAATCATCAGTTAGGCTATGGGGGGGTAGCTACCATGTGTCGGGGCAGAGTAAAAGGATTCTAGTTGACCTAAGAAAATACCACCACCAACAATGAAACATCAACCTAATAAAGAAATTGAGCGGACAGTGACTCACAAAGGTACATCAAACCTACAAAAGATAGAAAGGGAGAAGAGGTAGAAAAGAAGAGAAGAGATACGAGAGCAAGCTATATCTCTCCAAAGAAGAATGGTTTCCATTGTGACATTCCATGAGAAAAATTCACCGCATTTGGGTCATGACTGAAAAGAGGTAGGCGTGGATGAAGAGGTTTCACCAATGGAAGAATATTTGTGGATAGAGCAGCGAGAAGCTATCCAATTGGAAATACCCATGGAGACAATACCTCTATCTCCAATAAATCTGAGTACCCGAATGCAAGGCATTGTTGAGGAGGACCTAAGACTAAGAGCTGGTGATTTCAGTATATGGATCCAACTAGATGCCGAAGTAAATGATGACAACCATCTAGTGATCCATTGACCGGAGGAAGGAAATTGGGTTACACTTCAGGCATACCTATCCAACTGAAGCATCAATTTACTCTACCCTGGACATGAAGGATCATCCCCCCCTACCAAACACAACTTCACAAAACATAGACCAGTTGGACTCATGAGCACAACAGTGCAGTTGGACATTGAAAAAAGAAGTCGAAACTAACAAACAAGTTGTCGAAACAAAACTGACAAACAAAATATCTGATGGAAATGAAATCTCCATCGAGACTAGCTACATATAGAGAGATACATGGAATATCCCACTACCCCCACGACCACCCCCACCACCACAACCTCCCAAAGGAGAAACCGACACGGACATGGGGCACGGTTCAACACACCCCCCCCTATATGAGGGCGATGAAGACCCCAGGCGACATTGGTTTGTCTGCAACTCAACATAGGAGGCCAATCAAGTTACAAATGAGGATATACAATTGGTGCAGTTTGCAGGTGCACTGTAAAAAAGGCATTAACTTGGTATATTACCTATACTGAAAGAAAACCTAACACATCTAAAGTAGAGATGAAGCAACAATTTCTATCATTCTTCAAAACACCAGATGCGAAGCATCTTGCAGTGAAAAAACTCAAGTCTACAGTTTAGAAACTAGCAGAAACCATCTAAGACTATGATAAAAGATGGAAAGACCTCTTGATCCAAATAGACTATGTTATTAATGAACAATTATTGATTCAATGGTTTCTTGAAGGACTCTCCCAAAATATCGTATGGCATATAAGTCTGGAAACATTTAGAACGTATGAAGAAGCACTGACCAAATCTCTGTAGATCGAGATTGACGAGGACTACCCAACATACGCTGCTATCGATGCATGAATTGAAGAACAGTTGAAAATCATGCGGAAATCCTTGCGAGAACTGAACCTCAAGGTTCAGGATATCTGGTGCACAAAATGTTCTACAGCCAGCCACACCAAAGATAATTGTCAACAAGATGTAAGCCGACAAGACATATGTTTTGTTCAGAAGAAAAAATTGTGATATCTTTTAGGAGCATGGAGATCATACGACGAAATATTGCCCATAAAAAATGAATAATGGTGAAAATTATTGGTGTGCGATCTATGAATTTAAGAGTCATACAACAACAGACTGCCACTTAAATCTGAAAAAACTAACAAAATTATCATGCAGTCTACCAAACAAACGTCATGGCCCAGAACAATGATAATGCCTCAAATGAACAAAACGTACCACGAAATCGACAATATGAAGGCCGTAGATACGAGCGCCGATTTGACAACCATTGTGGAGGATTTGGAGGTTGAGGAAAATTCTCTAGAAATCATGACAATCAACCACGATGACCAATTGAATGTTTTACATGCTATAAAGAAGTACACCGATATGTGGACTATCCATATAAAGACAGAACCGACCTAAAATTATGTACTAGTTTTGGTGTGGGAGACCACTCATTGGAGGATTGTCCCACCATACTTGAAAAAATTAATAAAAATAAGAATGTTAATGTCTTGTCTTGTGTTAAAAAAAGTGATATAATTTGCACAATGAATCTACACATAGTAACTAGATAAGGAACGAAAACTGGAGGTGACAATCCAAGAATAAGAAAAACTAAAGATAAAAATGAATATCCCAACCCTACAAAGAAAAAATAATTGTATAACGATGCATTGAACATGTTTCAAGAATTTGCTAGATAAGAAGATGTCGATGACAATTTGCAGAACACACTTCATGAACTATTGAACCTAATACGGGTGAAATCGTGAATCTGGGTGTCTATTTTGGGGTTGGGGGGGTGGTAATGAGAAAAGGATTGTTGTTTTTTCAATTCTGTCAACTTCGGGAAAAGAAAAATTATATTTGTATTTAGAATTTCATTTTGAAGTAAAATCAAAAGTCATAGAGAATTGTGTTAGCTTTCTATCGTTTATTTTTTAGATTTTTTTTATTGGCATTTGATATGTCATTTTTGCAAGTGTTTTATAGTATGTTATTAATTAATGAAATTCTAAAAAATATTCATGTTTTTAGACAAAATTTAATTCATTATTCAACTATTGTTCATTAAAAACAAAAAATTTTATGATGATCTAGACAAACTGTACTAACATCTGTCTATAAGTTTGTATCTAACAGCTACATGCACTAATTATTAGAATTTTCTGAAGTTGACCAATCTAAAAAAATAGCATAAAATTGACATGTTTAGGTTAACACAACATATTCCCTAATTTACAATTTAAAACAGAAAAACTAAAAGTACCCTTTTGAAGACCACACATCAATGTTAAGGACAGTGATTTTTCCAAAAATTTTAATTGTTTCTTTAAGAAGTTATTGAATTGTCATTTCAATGAATTCTATTAAATTTTGAAGCAATCCAGACACCTTCTAAGAAATATAATAAATAAAATTAGTGTATCACACCAATTTCAACAAAATTCACATCTATAAAAAGTAGATTGAATTATGCAACTAATAGTATTATTTGTGAAGAGAAATTGTCAGTATTTCATATGATCAAATCTCTCCAAAATTGGATGAAGAGTGAGAAATGGGATGGAATTCCATTTTTGAAAATTTATAGGTTTTCGGCCGAAAGTTACTTTTAATGGTAACCATTAATTTTAAACTTAGAAAGTTAGAAATATAGTTCTTTCTAACTTTCAAGTGAACAGTTTCCGTAAAAATTAACTTTTGGCCGAAAGGTAGTTCTATGTTTTCAGCTTAAAAGTTACAAAATATGGATTTGGAAAAATTATTCGCATGGAATAGACACCCAGATTCACGATTTCACCCATACATAAAGATAAGTTAGTGACACAATTCATTGACCTACTATACAATATTAAAAACAAAAATAATACAAATAAACAGACTGAGAGAATATGCATCTTAAATAAAAAAAGATAAGAATGATGCCGATCCACTTGTTGATCTTGAAATAGAAGGATACCACATTCGACAAGTCGTTCTTGACTATGGATCCCAACTGAACATCATGATGAGGGATTCATGGGAACAGTTGGGTAGGCCTCGATTGAATGAATCGGGCATATATTTAAAGCTATCCGACCAAGGACTGATCGAACCCTTGGAGAAATGTTGATACAACAATAAAAGGAATTTCGACAAAATTTGATTTCGAAATCATCGACCCTAACAAAGGATCCAACTCCTTTCCATCCTTGGTAGGATGCCCATGGGGCAGAAAAATGAAGGCATCTATCTCATTGGACAAGGAAAGAATAAAATTAAAAGGGAATGAACACAAAGTTATTGTCCCCATTTTTCCTTCACAGGGAGAACCCTGGACTGAGCCTATAGACGAGGAATTCGATGTTCAAAAAATTTATCAGATTCAAAATGATGAAGATTATACTTAACCTAACAGTTATGGTGAACTTCATCTAGGAAACCAGGACTTAGTTAGATATAGTTCGGATGCAGAACTGTATGATTGGGAAATAAAAAATTATGAAACACAAGCAAGGGGTTGTTGGACTATTCAAGATATCCAGAAGAAACCAACCCAACAATGTCTCTCTGTATCGGCTATTTCTAAAATATTTGAAAATAAAATAATGGAATACCCCTCATTGACACCAATAAACATAGATAATAAACAAAATCTTCGGTATAAAGAGAGAGAATCACTAGTTCTCCATGTAGAATAAGTCTCTAAGAACCTCGGTGAACATGGCAGACTCCAAAGCCTAGTAGAAACATTTATAGGACAATTTGCTCGATGGTGAAACACCCATCAGTCAAGAGTACAAATGTGGACAACAGCTTCGAATTTATTCATAGAAAGGTTTGGAGGTAGGAAGCTAACTAAACAGGCACAAATACATGTTTTCACACAAGGACAAGATCCAAAAAAACACATAAGAACATGTGAAAAATAATAGAGAAGACTTGGTTATAAAGACGAACGTATATGGCCACACCTACTTCCCTTGACATTAGACGATTTACCAACTAAATTGTATAAAATGGAAGAAGCACGAGGTGAAAAATTCCTATGGAATGAACTTAGAGAAAATTTTAATAAAGACTTTAACTTTATACCAAAAGATGAAAAATTAGTCGAAGCTACGAAACAAATAAAAACATTTGTACAACCGACTACTACCAAATCAACATAGAATAGCTGACTAAATGTAGCATGCCATAACATTCGATCAACTGAAATACCCCAGTTGACGAGACTCTAATTAGAAAATGAACATACATATGGGAAAATATTTTAGTGGAAATCTGATCACCTAGAGACAATCAAACCAGCCAGAACGATACTCAAAATCAAATCGACCGATAAAAATGATACCGACCAGATGACGGCAGCAGACTTTCCAATGACATTTTCATAGTTCAAATAAGGTAGTTGACATATTAACGAAATCAAGGTGCTAGAATGGATGGATGCAAACGTCAAAGCCATGGAAATTGACATATCTAATGATAACAGACCGAAAATGGAAAAAATCGGTGATTATTGGAGCGAAGAGCAAACAACAGAAATCATCAACTTACTCAAATAATTTCAGGAAGTCTTTGATTGAGACTACAAAGAAATAAAAGGGTTAGTAAAATAAATGGGAGAGATGAAGATCGACATCAAAACTGAAGCGAGGCCTATCAAGAAAAGACCCTACAAGTTGTCTCACAAATACAAAAAAATAGTTAAAAAGGAGATTGACAATATGCTCACAGCTGGAATTATTTACTCCATCCACCAGTCCGAATGGGAAAGCCCAATGGTTGTCCAACCGAAAAAGAATGACTCAACAAAGTTAAGAATTTGTGTTGAATTACGAGAATTAAATAAATTCACTTTAATAGACCCATTTCCGACCCCTTACATTGACGAAATCCTAAATGAAGTCGCAAGTCATGAATGTTACTCATTCACAGATGGGTTTACATGGTACAACCAAGTACCAATAGCCAAAGAAGACCAGAAAAAGACCACATTTGTCTGTGAATTTGGATCATTTTCTTACAGAGTGATGCCATTCATCCTCAAGAATGCACCTGCAGTGTTTTCAAGAGTAGTTGTCAAAACATTTCAAGAATACATTTATAAAATGATGGCAGTATACTTTGATGACTCGACGATCTATTCCATGCTGAAAGACCATTGTAAATGGTTAAGACTCATGTTGGAATGATGTCGACAAATTCAACTATCTCTCAATATAAGAAAATGTATCTTATTAACCCCTATAGGAATTTTACTAGGGCACATTGTTTGCAAGGAAGGCATCAAAGTAGATTTTGCAAAAATAAAAATAAGCCTCGACTTAAAACCACCAGTGAATCCAAAATAGGTTAGAGTATTGTTAGGTCACATAGGATATTATAGAAAATTCATTTGATACTATTCAGATATGACATACCCATTGGAAAAATTGTTAAGAGAATATTAGGAGTTCGACTGGACAAAAGAATGTAATACATCATTCAACACATTAAAAAGAAAACTACTCGAAGCACCCATTCTCAAATTCCCAAATTGGTCGATCAAATTCCATGTACATATTGATGCTTCAGGCCTAGAAATAGGTGCGATTTTGACACAAATTGTTGAATATGGAATGGAATATCCAATAATATACAACAACAGAAAATTAAATAAGGCAGAACACAACTACTCAAAAACAAAAAGGGAGGCATTAGGGATGGTATTTGCATTCCAAAAGTATCAACACTATCTATTAGCTAACCCTTTCATATTCTACACTGACCATCAAGCACTTAAATATTTGGTAAAAAAGTCTCTACACAATGGAAGAATATGCTGATGGTTATTATTGTTCCAATAATTTGAAATTGAAGTCGTTGTTCGACTAGGAAGACTAAATGTCAAGCCCGACCACTTGTCGAGAATCGGCACGGGGGAGGAACCGACATGAGTTGAAGATGACCTGTCGGATGCACACCTATTCTAACTAGAAGATGTTCCTATAGAATTGGAGGAAATAGCACAATTTCTAGAGAATGGGCAAGCACATGAAGGCATGAACACTAAGAAAAAACAAATTCTAGGCATGAAAGCTGCACCGTATATCCTAATTAATGGATTTATGTACAAAATGGGTTTGGAAGAAGTACTACATCGATGTGTTTTAGAACATGAATGAGAATACATTATGTATGAAGCAAATCATGGCTTGACAGGAGGACATTTTTAGTCAGATACAACTGCCAAGAAAATCCAACAATCAGGACTATGGTGGTCGACACTGCACAAAGACTGTAAGAAGTTTGTTAGCAAATGTGATCGCTACCAACACCAAGTTCGACCTTTACCTAGCATAGAGATTCCCTTGATATCCGTAAATCGAAGCCTAACATTTGAAATATGGGTTACCAACTTTATAGGTCCATTTCGAATACCAGCAAAAAGAAAAGGTGCCAGATACATCATAAGAGTAGTAGAATATGTAACTAAATGCGCATAAGCAGAACCTATTGAAACCTTCTCTAGTGAGGTAGTTGAAAAAATTATTTATGAAAATATCATTACTAGGTTCAACTTCCGACTAACCTTAATCAGTGACCAAGGTTCACACTTCATTAATAAAACCATTGCAATACTAACAGAATAGTTCAAAATCGAGAACCATCGAATCACAACCTATGACCCTCAGTCGAATGGTGCGATAGAAGCATTCAACAAAACACTAACGAAAGGTTTAACAAAAATTATGCAATGCTGACAAAGATGACTGGGATGAAAAAATCCATGCAGTACTATGGGCATACAGAACAACATATAAACGTGTGAAAAACCAGCCATATGCAGTGAATTGTTTTTAAGGAAGAGCGGAAATTGCATTAATTCTTTTTTATAGCTTGACATTTCGATCTCTCTCTGAGATCATCACCAGGAGTGCTTGCTCAAGACAATTTTAGAGGTCAAAGATCAGCTTAAATATGGTTCGATTTAGTTTCTTGGCGAGGGTAGGGTTTACCTAAACCTAGTCGGCACATTAGAAAGAGAGAATATTAAGGAATTTGATCAACCACCTAATGTATTATTACCTTTATATAAATTCTCCTTTTTTAATTTTTATTAATTTAGTATTCTAAAATTTTTAAGATTTTAATTTGATACTTTTAATTTTAAATGTTTTAATTACTAAATTCTAATTAATAACTTTACCATTTTATAAAGTTTATTAAATTTTTAATTTTACCTTTATTATTATTGAATTAGTCTAATTTCTTAAATTTTTATTACCAATTAAGAAAAATTTTATGTAGTGTAAAGTTATGTATTATAAAATTAATAAAATGATAAGTTTTAAATATAATTTTTTTTTTAATCCACTTTAATATATTAAAAAGTTATACTTTCAAAACTTTAAAAATTTTTAAATCAAGAATTAACCTCAAAATCAAATTTAAAATTAAAAATTTTTAAAGTTTTGAAAGTATAACTTTTTAATATATTAAAGTGGATTAAAAAAAAAATTATATTTAAAACTTAACATTGTATTACTTTTATAATACATAACTTTACACTACATAAAACGTTTCTTAATTCGTAATAAAAATTTTATAATAAAAATTTAAGAAATTAGACTAATTCAATAATAATAAAGGTAAAATTAAAAATTTAATAAACTTTATAAAATGATAAAGTTATTAATTAGAATTTAGCAATTAAAACATTTAAAATTAAAAGTATCAAATTAAAATCTTAAAAAATTTAGAATACTAAATTAGTAAAAATTAAAAAAGGAGAATTTATATAAAGGTAATAATACATTAGGTCGTTGATCAAATTCCTTAATATTCTCTCTTTCCAACATGCCGACTAGGTTTAGGTAAACCCTATCCTCGCCAAGAAACTAAATCAAACCATTTTTAAGCTGATCTTTGACCTCTAAATTTGTCTTGAGCAAGAACTCCTGATGATGATCTTAGAGAGAGATCGAAACGTCGAGCTATAAAAAAGCATTAATGCAGTTTCCGCTCTTTCTTAAAAACATATAAACGATCGAAAAACCAAACACCTTTTTCGATCGAAACAACAACAGAAGGCTTGGAACGATCAAAACATTAAAAACAAAAACTTGTCAGTCAAAAATCTTGCACTACTGTACAATAGCCGGGTGAAAGGAAAACCAAAGAAACTTCACACAGAGTGGATGGGACCCTATATTGTTGAAAAAATAAATGCCAATGGATCGGTTTGAATGAGAACATTATAGGGCACAGTATTTCAAAAAATGGTAAATGGTGCCCGACTAAAGTGGTAAAAAAACTGAAAAATTTGAAGAAAATAAAAAAAAAATAAAAAAAAACTAAAACTAAAAATAAAAACAAAACCAGTTTTATAACTCTTAACAAAGCTAGAAAAACTAGAAAAAGCAAAAACCTAACCCCAAAATAATCAAAGAAAACCAAAATGACAGGAAATCTCGACAAACGCAGTAGACTGCCATTCGACAATAATCGAAACGATAACCATCGACATACCACACATCGACCATATCATCGAAATCGACAAGAGGAACAAAATGTCAAATAAACCCATTATGACTATGGTAAGAAGGAGCACCACAACCAGAACGCATTAAATCATCCTTCTATAGAGTGTCCTTTACCATCAAATCTACCATTAATAGAACCATTGACAAGATCGTTGTCTTTTCCACCTATAAATACTATGTCAGATGAAGACTTCATACTATTTTACCAAGATCTAGAGGGATAGAATTACCTGACCTCTAAGAGAAAATTAACTATGAAGAAAGACGAGTTAGAAACCGACAACATGGCCCCAAATAAAACCATATCCAAGACAGCCAAAGGAAAAGAGTTGGAATCCATTGTAAGTCCACTAGTGAAATGGTTGGAGAACATTAAAAAAGCAAAAGTATAAGAAAATTCATGGGAACGACATTGGGCAGAAATAAAGTAATGGTCTTACGTGGGTAAATCAAGGATGACAGAAGATGGGAATAAAATGTTAGTTTTTCAACATTCAAGCTAGCATTATGTTAGGATCTTTAACTGAGAGAACAACAAGTACAACAATCAAACAAAAGAGACAATGAACATAGTGTTTTTCCTTGGGGAAACCATAAATTGAGAAAACACCGCAACTTCCTCAGAGATAGAATCAGCACAAAAGGTAAAACCACAAAACAGTAAGATGCTCTCCCAATAGCAGTAACCTTCTTCTTGTCTAGTCCCAGTGTCTTCTTCTTCCTCAACTATGCGCTACACTTGAGTGTGTTTGTGTCGTGTGCTAAATAGAGAGTCCAGCTCTCTATTTATACTAATCTTGACATGAATAAAACCCTACTAGGGCCGACCTCTACTAGGAGAGTCTAATAACCCTAGTGCCCCGAAACTATGGGTTCTTTAACCCTTAAACAATAGGAGGGTTACCCACAATGACTTGACATGACTTGTTTAAATTATTGATTCTCCCGATCAAAAAATTAGGGCATGACATAACATGATAACATCTTGGAATAAACATGGGGTTATAATAGATAAGAAATACAAGTGAAATACATTCCGAAGTTACAATTACATCAACACTCCCTATTAACTAGGAAGGTATTCTCTCGACACAATTTTCATCACTGGTATTCTTCTCTAGATCTTCTTGTCATCTGCATCTCCAATTCATCTTTGTCGTCAAGTTATATTTATCTTCATGCCATCTTTTTTTATGGATCTGGATCATCACTCGATCTGGATCATCATAACTGAACACCATCACTAGATCTGGATCATCATCACTAGTTCTAGATCATCACTCGATCTACATCATCATCACTGGACTATATCTGGATCATCACTCAATCTGGATCATCATCACTGGACTGGATCTAGATCATCACTCAATCTGGATCATCATCACTAGATCTGGATCATTACTCGATCTGGATCATCACTGGACTGGATCTGGATCATCACTCGATCTGGATCTCTCGGAGTCATCATAACTGGATCTAGATCATAGCTTGATCTATATCTCCTCTGTTCATCATCATATGTGCTATCTCATGATTCTTCTCAGCATAGTAAGTTCTACAGAGCCAGCCTTCTTTCATGTTGGGTGTATGCCTACCTCCTCATAGGTCTTTGGTATCCCTTACATCTGACCTAGTCATCAGAATGGTGGTATCCCTTACATATGACCTACTAATTAGAATGGCCAGCAATCACATCTGACATGGGAGGAACTTAATCCTTTAGCCATGACAGAATGGCACAGACCTTACATCTGACCTACTCGTCAGAATGACTAGCACCCACATCTGACATGGGAGGAACTTAATCCTTTAGCCATGATAGAATGGCACGGCCCTTACATCTGACCTACTCATCAAAATGGTGGTAGCCCTTACATTTGACCTACTCGTCAGAATGGCCAGCACTCACATCTTACATGGGAGGAACTTAATCCTTTAGCCATGATAGAATGGCACAGCCATTACATCTGACCTACTCGTCAGAATGGCCAGCACTCACATTTGACATGGGAGGAACTTAATCCTTTAGCCATGAAAGAATGGCTCAACCCTTACATCTGACCTACTCATCATAATGGCTATGGATCTCATCACTCATATCTGACATGGAAGGAACCAATCCTCTAACCATGATAGAATGGCTCAGCCCTTACATCTGACTTGCTCATCAGAATTGATATGGGACTCATCACTTTTCCTTGGAGGAAACCTCTATCTGGAGAACACCAAGCTTCTCCCTAAAGTACTCAAACTTCACCCTAGCCAATGGCTTCGTCAACACATCAGCTATCTGTTCCTCCATTGCAACATAATAGAGCTTCACTGCTCCCCTCTGCACCATATCCCTGATATAGTGATACTTGATCTCGATATGCTTCAACTTGTCATGAAACATTGGATTCTATGACAACTTCACACAACTCTGGTTGTCACAATGTATACAGGTAGCACCCATCTGGAGATCAAATAAATCAAACAGTAGCTTTTGTAGCCATACTTCCTCACAACTAGCTAAACAAGATGTGACATACTCTACTTTCTGCTGTACTCAGTGCCACACAGGATTTCTTCCTGCTAAACCAGGAGATCACACCTGATCCCATACTGAAGCAACACCCTGAAGTGCTCTTCCTATCGATGGCACTACCTACCCAACCTAAATCAACATAACCCTCCAGGTTAATATTCTGATTCGCATCGTACTTGATCCCATAATCAACTGTACCCCTCAGGTACCTCAAAATATGCTTTGCAGCAATCAAGTGAACATTTTTCGGATCTGTCAAGAACTGGCTCAAGGTGTTCATAGCAAAGCGAATGTGTGGTCTCGTGTTTGTTAGGTACATCAAGGACCCAATCATTTGACGATACATAGTAGCATCAACTGACTCTAATGAAGCATCACTCAATAGCTTCAGGTTCGATGCCATAGGTGTGGCCATAGCCTTGCAGTCCATCATCCCAAACCTCTTCAGGATCTCTACTACATACTTCCCTTGTCCAAGGAAGATTCCATCTGCACTCTGCCACACCTCCATACCTATAAAATAATGCATCATACCCAAGTCCTTCATCCCGAACTTGGAAGCAATATTTCTCTTCGTATCAACAATCAACCCATCCATACCTATCACAAATAGATCATCTACAGATAGTAGAAGTATCACTGGGCTGCCATTTTTAACCTTGTAGTATAGGTTGGAATATGCTTTACTCTTGGAAAAGCCCAAAATGGATAGAAAGCTGTCAATTTTTCCGTACCAGGTCCTGGGTGCCTGTTTCAAACCGTACAAGGCTTTCTTCAATCTACACACATGAGACTCCCTATCATGTGTCTCAAAACCGAGTGGTTGTTCCACATACACTTCCTCTTCCACTACACCATTCAAGAAAGCAGTCTTGACATCCATCTAGTGTATCTTCCATTTCATTACTACATCCGGAGCAAGTATTGTTTTGATGGAAGTGTATCTGGATACAGGTGCAAATATTTCTTCATAATCTATTCCTTCTTTTTGAGAGAAACCCCGAGCCACAAATCTTTCCTTATATTTTTCAATGCTACCGTCTGCAGCATGCTTGATCTTGTAGATCCATTTGGAAGTTACAACTGACTTCCCTTCTAGTCTTGGGACAACATCTCAAACATCATTCTTCATGATCTATTGGTATTCTTCGATCATAGCATCCTTCCATTCTTTTCGTTCTGTCGCTTCTTCATAACTAGAAGGTTCTTTATCAATGAAATCACATAGTAAAGCTACATACCCAAAGCAATATCTGGTCCTCTTTCTTTCTCTGTGATTCTCTTTTGGCGCCCCATATCTTTCCACACCTTGCATAAGTTCTTGTACCCAAGCAGGTTTACTCTTATGAGGATTATTCTCTAGAGGTGTATCTACAGGTCTTTGTGGTTCTTCAAATTCTCGATCTTCTTTGTTCATGGTTGTATCATGAACTCAAGGTGCTTCTGCTTCTTTAGATTATTCAGTGGGTTTCTTTCTAGATTTGTTGTAAATTGTATCTTCATCAAATGTCACATTCCTGCTGATTTCAATCTTCTTGAATCCTGGGAAGTATATTCTATAAGCCTTCAAGCTTTCAGAGTATCCCACAAATATACCCTTCTTTCCTGAAGGATCTAATTTAGTCCTCTTCTCTTTTGGAATGTTTATGTACATTGGATAGCCGAATATTCTGAGATGGTTGACTTCTAGTTTCTTGCCGAAGAAGACTTCTTCAGGAGTCTTGTTCTCAAGTACTCTATGTGGAGTGCGGTTCTGTACATAAACCATTTTTTTGGGCAACTTCTGCCCAAAGATGCATAGGAAGGTCTTGATCATGAAGCATTTCTCTTGCAGCTTCCATGATAGTTCTATTCTTCCTTTCCATAATCTCATTATGTTGTGGATTATAAGGAGTGGAAAAATCCCTCTTAATCCGTGATTCTTTGCATAGCTCTTTGAATTCATTTGAAGTGAATTCTCCACCATTATCTGATTGAAAAGTATTGATCTTCTTTTCATTGTGATTCTCGATCAAGGCTTTGAATTCCTTGAACTTGCTGAATACTTCATCTCTGTTCTTCATGAAGTAAACCCATGTCTTCCTAGAAAAATCATCAATAAAGGAAACATAATATGCATACCTGCTTAGTGAGTTTGATGACATAGGGCTGCATACATTGGAGTGGATGATTTCCAAGATTCCTTTTGCTTTGGTTTCACTGCTTGGAAATTTCTTCTTTGTATTCTTTCCTTTTGCACATCCTTTGCAAACCCCATCATGTTTTGCTTGGAATTCTGGAAGACCTTCAACAACTTTGTTTGCAATAGGTAGTGCTCTGTAATGCACATGTGCAAGCCTTCTATGCCAAATTTCACTTAGCTCTACTGTGTCATGGACCAAGGCTTTTTCTGGATTACCCTTTAATTTGTACAAACCTCCTTCTTGTTCACCAATCACTATTGCATCATCAATAGTCTTTCCTTTTGGCCACATGATGAATTAACCATTTATGAATGCAACCCGCATTCCTTTTACGACTAATGCTGATATGGAGACGAGGTTCTTATTGAGTCTTGGAACAAACAATACTTCCTTAATTGTTAGAGACTTTCCAGAGTCTAGTTTATAGGAAGATTCCCCACTACCTTTTATTGGATAGTGGTAGTCATATCCTAGCTTCAGCTTCCGAGGTGATTCATGTTCTAACAGTCTTACAAAGGATTCCTTGAATCCTTTCATATGTTTGGAAGCCCCGATATCTATGAGCCAATCATTGCTTCCATGAGTAATGTTTCCTGTGAGAGAGGAGATCAAAACATATTCATCCTCGCTTGAAGAATCTTCACTTTCATATCTGGTTCTCTTCTTGGATGGTTCATCATCATTTGCAGCATGAGCATGATGTATTCTTTTGTTGGTCTTCTTTGTTAACTTTGGTTTCTTAGGACAATTCTTTGCATAATGTCCTACTTCATCACATGTATAACATATGACTCTAGATAAATCCTTTTTGTGATAGGACTTACCTCTATGGTGATGAGATCTTCTTTTGGTTGACTTGGAGTGTACGGTGACAACTTGATCTTCACTTACCATATTTTCTTCTCGAGCTGCTATCCGAGCTTCTTCTTGAGAACACTCTTCCCATACTCTGTTGAAATTGACTAACTTCTTTATAGCAAATATTCCTTGGATGAAAGAATCCCATGACCTAGGGAGGCCATTCAAGGTAGTCATCACAATCTCTGCATTTTCCACTTCTTCATCAACTGCTTCTAGTTGTTCCTTGATATGAGAAACTCTTGTGAAGTAATAATAGATTGTTTATGCATTCTGTGTCTTCACATTCTTCAGTTGGTTTCTCAGAGTCATCTTTTGGTTTATGTTCTTCCCTTCAAACAATTTGGTTAGGGCATCAAACATAGTTTTAGGTGTCTTTAGGGAGGACACCTGTGGTATGAGATGATCCTCGATAGATTCAGCAATGATTATCTTTTCCATAACCAAATTATTCTTATGCAAGGCCTTAGGATCATCTCCCTCTGGAACTGGAACCTCCTCATGGATGTAGGATTCTAACTCATTCTCTTCTAGCACTAGGGAGATCCTATACTTCCAAGCTTGGAAATTCTCAGCTCCCTCAAGCTTTTCATCAAGCTTGGTATGATGAGACATCTTAACTGAGAACCTCAAATGGAAATACAAAATACAAAATATTTTAGATCTTACCAAGTCAAGATGTCCGATCTGAATTTTGAGCTGAAATCCTGCAGAGCTGGTTCAAGAGCAAATTAGGGTTTTGATTTTCCGAAGTTTTGTCCAACCAAATGCCTTGAAATTTATCCCTAACTTTGATTTTGGGGAGGAGATCAATCCAGTCCTGGGCTCACTGAAAAATCCCTCTTCTGTGAAAATCCCTAATTTTCGGCAGTACTGTTGGGTCCAAAACTGAAAAATCTCAAAATTGGATTCTGCTTCGACAGAAAGATGTGCCCTAAGGAGGAGAGTTATTCCACCTTAATTTTGCTGAAAATATGTGGAGAGAGATCCACAAAGTAGGAATCCCTAGTTCCCATAGCTGAACAGTGTCTTCTTCTTAGGTTAGCTCTGATACCATGTTAGTTTTTCAACATTCAAGCTAGCATTATGTTAGGATATTTAACTGAGAGAACAACAAGTACAAAAATCAAACACAATAGACAATGAACATAGTGTTTTTCCTCGGGGAAACCATAAATGGATAAAACTCCGCAACTTCCTCAAAGATAGAATCAGCACAAAAGGTAAAACCACAAAATAGTAAGATGCTCTCCCGACAGCAGTAACCTTCTTCTTGTCTAGTCCCAGTGTCTTCTTCTTCCTCAACTATGTGCTACCTTGAGTGTGTTTGTGTTGTGTGCTAAATAGAGAGTCCAACTCTCTATTTATACTAATCCCTGCATGACTAAAACCCTACTAGGGCCGACCTCTACTAGGAGAGTCTAATAACCCTAGTGCCCCAAAACTGTGGGGTCTTTAACCCTTAAACAATAGGAGGGTTACCCACACTGACTTGACATGACTTTTTTACATTATTGATCCTCCCGATCGGAACATCAGGGCATGACATAACATGATAACATCCTGGAATAAACATCAGGTTACAATAGATAAGAAATACAAGTGAAATACATTCTAAAGTTACAATTACATCAACATAAAATAAACCATAGAACTATCCTAAATTACATGAATGGACCTCTCATGGTGAGTTTCAGAGGGATGAAAGAGATTATTGTTAAAATTATCATCGACTGATACCACAATAGGAAGTTCTACTTTGATATACCAGTGGAAATATCTGTTGAGACCATCTACAAACTAACTGGAATTTCAAACAAAGAAAACCGTGTTCCTATGGGTATCAAAGAAGGACTAGTGGAAAGACTAACAGGAATACTAAAGTAGAAAAAATCCAAAGGATTGATTTTCGGTTAGATTAAATCCTCTACACCCAAAGTAGTGGTCAAAATTGTGTCCACAATCCTGACCGTCGTAGGATGAGGATGTGATTTAAAAATCGACATGATGGAAGGTATCAGCTGCATAGAAGAATCAGGGAAACTACACTGTTGGGCTCAATACATGGCCAACATACTTAAATCTATTTGTGTAAAGTGCCAGGAATAAGGGGAAATAATCTGATTCCCATCACTATTGATATGGATAGCTATGTATCATCTATTTCCAGTCGGGCATAAAGATTTCCTTAAACCGACAAAGTTCCACATGTGGCGTTTTAAGCCATTCTCAATCAGTGGATTTCAAAAGGATTTGGAAGAGGGTAAAGTATTCTTGGATAACTGCTTTAAAAATATAACATTCCAAAAAACCAGATGGAGGGTGCCTTAAAACATCTAAAGAAGTCTGCCACGATCAGCACACATCTAGTTGGAACTCAACCACACGACGGTATGGCATTCACAAGATTCCACAACAAATGCATAACCTCTCAACTACTATCCAACAGTCAAGGAAATTTTCGATGAACTAACCTGATAATCCAAAACTAAAATAACCATACTGGTGGGCACAAAAGAGATTAACTTCTCTATTTTCAAACCACTGATCGACCAAGAGAAGGAGGAAGATTATGAAGTTTTCCTGCACATCAGTACGTTTACTTTAGGAGACAATCTTACAGAAGACAAAACCTTCTTCACATTGAAAAAAAACCAACATAACAACAAACCATGGTACTGATAGAACAAAACACCATGGTCTAGAATCAAGAATAGGAGGTGGAAGAAATAGAGATAGAGAAGCCATACTATTAGTTGAGGAAAAAGAATATCTGACAATTAGCTGCAGCAAGTCTTGGAAATTCCTAGAAAGTACAACAAAAGAAAAATGGAAGCACAAGCTTATCCTCCAAGACAGCTTAGAGGATGAGGATTAATTATATGCAAAGGAAACCAACATCTTGATATATGCTGCTAAAAACAAAGTTTCTGTTGATGAACAATTCAAATGATTTGTCGAAGAAGAGACAAAGTAGGCCAAAGCTAAAAAGGTAAAACATACAAATCCTCCTGCAGTAGAAACCATTGATTTAGCTTCAACTCCCCCACCCCCATCCCCAACCCAAATAATATAGGAAGACATGCCAGTGTCAACCAACATCAGTTCATTCGACTTGTGCAAAAGCATAATGTCAGAAACACCTAAGGAGAAAGTTGACAAAGATGCCGACCTACAACAGTTCATCAATAAGTTACCTGACCTATTTCTGAAAGCCTAGCAGATCACCACCACTCATAAACTTTGTTGAGTTGACCTATGCCCGATAGAGCCTCACCATACAAACCACCCAACCCTCACCTCCACTGAAATTTGTGCGAGTCATTCAATCGACATTTCTTAGAAACGCTGACAAATCATCCCAAGTGGTCGCAGCACAAACCTCGCCTTTCACACCAACCTTCACACCAGCCAATGAACCAATCGAATACCTAGAGGATGATGATCAGGGTGACACACTAGCAATTGACCAAAACATCAATAACCTCTTTGACTCCATCGAATCTGATGACCCCATTGACCCACAACCAGAAGTCAAAAAACCTACATCAACAGAAGGAATCCCAACTACCCTAGTGACCCCAACACACTCATCATCCCCATCACCACCACCAAATTCAGAACCTCCTCCAAATCCAGAACCACCATCTTCACCACCATTGGAAGCACATACAAACACAAGTCCCACCCATGTAAGTCAGCAAGTTAACCCTACCACAACAAAATTCCAGTCAACAGAGAACCTGTCGACTCAAGAGAATCAAACACAGAAGCAACATCCAACATCAAATCCGTAAGCATCAGTAGTGGTCTGTCATTCAAAATATAAGAGAAAAAGAAAATATAAGAAGAAAAAAAAGCAACAGAAGATAGAATACATACCAACGGTTATGCACCTTCATCAAGTATGGTTGACTACTGCAGTCGACACACCAAAACATAGAGATGAAGAATTGGGTCAGCTATTGGGAGCATTCACTGAGGAAGCTACAACGACAATTCAAATCCAAAAAGAATAAAGAGACATATTGAAATAAGAATAAATCAAATTCTTAATCAAATGCAAAAATTTGACTCACACATTTGTACCAAAAACAAATGAAACCGACACTAACAAACCACTAGAGAGTGTTTACCAGTTGTTGGAAAGTGTTGTGTCGAAACTTCAGGCCCAACTACAGGACAAGAAAGAAGAGCGGAAAGAAGAAAAACCTGTACTATTAGGAAAATAGTAGGCAACATTCTCAGAAGCACACAAGGTACTACAAGAATATCTGAAAGAATCGGTCACCACAGAAGAAGTATTACGTATCTGGTATACCCACTATGGTTAGGTATTTCAGCAAGCTCGAGAAACCCGCAAACACATCAAGACACTAGAGAATTAATAGGGTCTTGATGAAGCAATGAGGAGAGAAATACAAGAATAGATTGTATTGAAAACAATGAAGGTAGAGAAGCTATAGAAACAAGCTCATCAGTGGGTGAACCAAGCTCTCCCAAGCATCGATAAACTAGACATAATCTGTCCACAAATGCAAAGGTTGATGGACATAGAAGATGAAAAATCCCAATTTTTGGGACTTGACATGAGTAATATTTTAGATATTTCAATTCAGAAGAAAATTTCGACCCTATCTAGCATTACAACCTTGACTATATATATCCAGAGACCTCTCCGTAGTTGGGCAAAATTTCAACACCAACTGGCCATTACAGCAGAATCCATAGTGGAAGTATGTGTACAGAAAAGACCATATATTAGACTTCCCAACCTGTGAAGACAGAACAAAGAGAGGAAAGCTACTACAGACATAGTTTTTTTGCCTCCCCTGTTTCTTCGGGATGAAGAAAGATATTGTTCCTGGGGGAGATGTTGGAGGAGCTATTTGGTGAGCCAACTAGACTAGTTAATCGACTAATTGAATATTAGGTCAGCCTGCAAAGGTTGTGTCAGTTGACCGAACTGAAAAGTAGTTATTCCCAACTACTTTGTAAATCATATATATTAGGCTGTTGAACCAAATAAGAACTTGGTTCATTTTTTTGTATGTATGGAACCTCATGTGATGAACTAATATAATGTGTTATTCTATCACATGTTCATGTCTCTTGTCTCTGTATGAATATATGAACCTATATGTGTGTTATTGGTAACCTTATGTTCTATGTGATTACAACAGGTCCCACTAAGCAAAACAAAGAGGAATTTAGGAAGAAGGCTGAGCTGCAGTAGCATATGCCTTCAACTTAGCAGAGGGAACCATAAATTTGATTTCAACTTCTTGGATTGTGCATTCATAAGGTTGCACCTCTCCTGACGAGAGTCACACAAAGAGGTTATGGACTTATTGAGATCTTCAACAGCCTTGAATTGAAGACGTAGATCCTTGTTTTCTAGACGAAGATCAGTAATCATCTCCGCATATCTTTTATTTTGGCTTGTGAACTATGCTAATTCTTGAGTCAGTCGATCTATTGTCTGCTGATTGAGAGCAAATGGCTCTGTAGGGCCATCTGAATCTTGAGGAGAAATCAAATTTCTAGATGGTGCTTCAAGGTTGATAAAAGGGACTTGTTCTTCATGACCTGTGCTTGGAGCAGATGTAAAAGCGGGCTCAAGAGAAGAAAATTTAAGCAACTCAGCTGAGATGATAGCAAGTGTAAACAGGGGCAGGTCAAAAATGGGTTCATCCACTTGGGTGATCACACTATCTGGATGAACGGACTAAGGGAGCACTCACTTAGGAAGCTACAATGAGAATTCAAGTCCAAAAAGAACAAAGAGACAAATTGAAAGAAGAACAAGTTGAATTCTTAATCAAATGCAGGATTTTGACTCACATAGTTGTACCAAAAACAAATGAAACCAACACTAACAAACCACTAGAGAGTGTTTATGGAACCAATAATAACAAACCACTAGAGAGTGTTTACCAGTTTACAGACATAGTTTTGTTGCCTCCTCTATTTCTTCGGGATGAAGAAAGATTTTGTTCCTGGGGGAGATGTTGGAGGAGCTAGCCGATAAGAAAACTAGACTAGTTAATCTACTAATCAAAGATTAGGTCGCCCTCCAAAGGTTGTGTCGGTTGAGTGAACTAAAAAGTAGTTATTCCTAACTATTTTGTAAATAATATATATTATGTTGCTGAGCCAGATAAGAACTTGGTTCAGTTCTGTGTATGTACGGACCCACATGTGATTAACTAATATAGTATGTTATTATATCACCTATTCATGTCTCTTATATATGTATGAATATATGAATCTATATGTGTATTATTGGTAACCTTATGTTATCTGTGCGATTACAACAGGTCCCACTAAGAAAAACAAAGAGGAAGTTAGGAAGAATCCAGAGCTACGGTAGCAGATACCTTCGACTTAGCAAAGGGAACGATAAATTTGGATTTCAACTTCCTGGATTGTGCATTCAGAATGTTGCACCTCTCCTAATGAGAGTCACACGAAGAGGTTATGGCCTTATTGAGATCTTCAACAGCCTTGACTTGAAGACATAGATCATTGTTTTCTAAACGAATATCAACAATCATCTCAGCATATCTTTTATTTTGGCTTGTAAACTGTGCTAATTCTTGAGTCAGTCGATCTATTGTCTATTGATTCAAAGTAAATGCCTATGCCAGGCACTCAAAATATTAAGGAGGACTCAAATTTATGGATGGTGCTTCAAGCTTGATAGAAGGGACTTATTATTCACGACCAGTGCTTGGAGCAGATGCAAAAGCGGGCTCAAGAGTAGAGAATTTAAGCAACTTGACCGAGATGCCAGCCAGTGTAAATAGGGGTAGGTCAAAAATGGGTTCATCCACTTGGGCGATCACACTATCTATATGAATGAACTAAGGGGTAGTATGAATGGTGATCTGAATGCGGTTCACCTTCCTGTTGTTGGTGGAGACTTGCAAAAAAGATGGAGATTCAGTGGTCACAAGTTCGACAGAGGTGGGTAAATGGCCATGTTGACTTGCTCCTGAAGTATCTTCATCAATATGCACTACTTTAGTGATTTTATTTCATTTGGAAGGGGTCTGGTTGGGTTCTCGGTCATGGGTATGCTGAGGATGCTTTCAAGAATTTAAATGAGGGTTCAAGACCTTAAATACCAAAATTTACCAGGTTTGGTTCCTCTCCTACAACTGATGCACAATCAGGAGCTTGATAAGACTATGGTGGTATAGACTACCCATAGGGTTGATTGTATTTTTCCTGACTTGGTTCAACATCTTCTCCAATCTCTTAAGGAAATAGAAATAAAAATTGAGAAACTATTGATTGAAAAAATGTGCCAATAATCCGAAACAACAAGATTTAAACACAGTGAATTTACCTTCGCAAGTTATGAGGCAAATGATAACAACCAAGGGATTAAGGTATTCTAGATGGACCTATTCTCTGTGAAATTGTTTTGTACCCGCAAAATGATGATAATTTGGATTGACCAAGGGAGTTAAATATGTTTGTGCCAATGGTCACCTTCCCTCGGGAGCTTGGTAGCTACTGCAATGGACTCTTCGTTCACTGGAAAGGTGAGGTAGCCAACCCTGATCACCTTATCATTGAACCCTTTCACAAATAATAGTGAAAATTCCTCTTTGTATCCCTATAGAAGGTGGAGGAACAGGTTCCACCCTGCTCAAAAGAAGATCTCCCGCCATTCTTGGAACTCCAAAATATGAAAGAAGTCCTGATAAATCTCAGGCTCGAGGCCGTTAGGCATTGTTTAAACAGAGGCAAAAGTGCATGGTTTTGTAGACGATGCAAAGGAATGGTGTATGGATGGCTCCATGAAGAGGAAGGTAAGTAAAACAAGGGTAAGGATCGTGAGTTTAAAACTCGATCCTTTTAGGCATCTTGAACAATCGTGAGATCATGATTTTGCACACTTTAACACTCACGTTAGTGTTCAGAACTTTGAATCATGTTCCCTAAACATTATTTTGTATGGTTATGAATTATTTAACCATGTCCAAAGTAAAATTTGGACTGGTTGAATGAAATATTCATTATGGAATTTATAAAATGCATTTAAAAAATCATAATGACTTTAATTAATAGAATGATAGAACACCTAACGATTTCCGCATATGACTTGATTGAGAGGGTAAGGGTAATAATAGTCGAAAAGATCCTATAAATCATATCATATCAACATGGGGTTAAACAATTCGTTGGATAAGGTTGAGGTGAGTCCTAATGAAATCGTAATGTTTTTATGAGCATAAGAATGAGACCTAATAATCATGGGTATGGTTTTATTTGATTAAACTCTTTTCCCATAATTAAAACTAAAAGAAATTAACACCTTGACATATTTAATCATGCTTCTATAATTTTACGGTTTCATTTGGATCATCATTTGGCACTCCATTTGTATCAGCATTCAACACTTCCTATGATCCTTCATATGGACCCTCTGTACAAAATGCGCTTTGCTAGATCTGACTACTGCTAATTATGTAGTGAATTTTTCTGGGCTTCCAACATAGAAAAGGATGACGTAAACCAACTTTATTGAACCTTCATTTGCATTCTTCTTTATTCATCATGGATTTGAACAATCTTCCTCTACTTGCATTATCCTAAAAAAACCTATAATTTTGTCAGACATAAATTAATATTTTTATAAATAATCAGAAAGTAAAGATAGTTCTAACCTTCCCCCAAACCAAAAATGTGGAGTGTCCTCAAGCCATCAAAGAAAACTAATTGATTTCCAAATAGTTTAACAAATAATTCTAAAATGATATTATTATTTTTGTAAGAAAAAGAAATAACAAATAGTGAATGGAGATGATTCATATATTTACATTCATAAAAAAAATAACAGTGCTTAGGAAGAACATATAAATAATCATTGTATAAATGATGCAAAAAATACCATAGGAAAAACCAGTCACCCATGACTCATTTTAAGGATCTCTTGTCATCCAAAGAATATAGATAAAGTTCACCCAGGAGTTTGTGAGATTTCTATGGTTATGGGTCCCATTTCTAAGATAATCATATCCTAAGTATTGTTTGAACTAGATGAAAGGATCCAAGTCCAACTTATATCCATTCTCTAATGACAGTATAAATAATTGGCCTAAATATGTATTTTATAAACTTAGGTTTTTTATGAGTCATTTGTATAGTAATGCATTAACCAAATCTCTTTTACCCGATATTGGCCCACTGCCAACAGGCCTGTTTAGTACCCCTGCAGGTTTATCTTGGTACCATGCAAGCATAGCCCTGTTGCCAACGACCCTGTTCAATACCTCGACGGGTTTTCTTGTATTTACCGAGTTTCCTTGTTGAATATGTTACTTAGCATGGACATGCTACGAGCAAGCCTATTTAGTACCCTAACGGGTTTGCAACATATATTGATTTTAGTATGTGGAAGCCGGTTGGTACTAGAAAGTGTTAAGCCTGCTAAACATATAATTCAAATTTTTTGAGTGAACCTTATGAGTAAGTTTATTTATAATAGCCTAAATTATAGATCATGCCAAAAGAGAATAACTTAAAATTGTTCCTTGACCTCTCATACTATCTTCATCATAAAATATTGGTAATGTTCCCCACAAGTAGAAATTTCACTTCTCTTGGGTTAACTCACAAAAATTCTTAAGATACAAGTTTTGATTATGAGTGTAGGATGAACTAGTATCCTATAGGTGTAATATAGAATTTTGAAAAACATAATGATTAGAGTAGGTCTTAAGCAATTGTTCTAATGATAAATCAGAAATGTGCATCTTTGAATCAAATACCATATATGAAATCATAAAGAATTATAAAATAAAGTGGTTAGGAATGATATAAATAATACTTTAACTTTCATTATAAATTTTAGTTTTCAATAAAAGAGAAGGATTTAGGATGCATTATGAGTTTTTAGAGAACTTCCCTTTCCAAACAATATTTCATGAGCTGATTATAGAGATAAGTTTCCTATAATCAAACTGCAAAACCACTTTCTAGATGATTGAAATTTATTTTCAACAAAAACATATGTACAGAGAAAAGTCATATAAAATTCATCAAAATTTAGGCAAAGGAAAAGAGTCTTCCTATTTTAATTGACAAAAATCCATAAGCTGATTATAAGAATGAATTCCTTGTATAAATGCAGTCAGCTTGTTGGAAAAGAATCTTATTTATTTGAAGAAACAAAGATATATTTACATATATACACATGAAGACAACCCAAAATAATTTAAGAATCAGGAGAAGGAGGAATGACTTCCTCTTCAACTAGATCCATCTCCTTTTGTTGTAAGACATGTTGCACAAAATCTTGTTTAGATATTGATTGATGGTAAAGTCTAAGTCTATGTCCATTTACGACAAAGGAAGTTTATGAACCATCAATTGTTTTAATTTATAGTGACCCATTATCAAAATCTGTAACTACCTCATATGGACCCATCCAACGGGTAGTTAATTTTCCTTTGAAATTTTTATACCTTGAGTCGAACAGTAATGCCCAATCCCTGGTGTTAAACTGATTTTGTTTAATAAATTTATCATTCCTTTTTTTTTCGTTGATTTTGTATTAACATTGTTCTTTGGAGTGCATCTTGTCTAATCTCATCTAACTCATTAATCTATAAAACCCATTGTTTCTATGCCTCTTCCAAATCCATGCCTAAATGTACAGCTTACGAAAAGTCTTAACTTCGAATTCAATAGGTAAAAGGAATTTTTTTCAAATATACCAACTCATAGAGTGTATGTCTAGTAGTGTTTCTCCACATTATTCTATAGGCCCACAAGGCCTCTGGGAGTCTATCTGCCCAGTCCTTATAATGTATATGAATGGTTTTGGTTAAGATAGCTTCCAATACCTTATTGGTTGAATCTACTTGGCCATTAGCTTACGGGTGGTCAGGCGGGGAATTACAATGTTGGATGTTATACTTTGTGGTAAGTTCTTTCATTAATTTGGAAGTGAATTGAGAACCTTGGTTAATGACAATTTCCCTAGGCACACCAAACCGAGTAAATATTTCTTCATATATAAATTCTACCACATATTTCTATGTGGCTCAAAACAAAGCTTTTCCTTCTACCCATTTGGTGACATAGGCTGTGCAAACCAGGATATACTTCTTTTTGTGAGACATGGGAGATATTGGTCATACAAAATCAATAGCCCATTTCTCAAAAGGCTCAATCATGACCTGAGGCTGAGGGCATCTTGTTGGTTGTCGTAGGTCTACCCATTCTTTGGAAACTATCATATCCTCTAACATACTTGATAAAATCCTTGAAAATACTTTGCCGATAATATCCAGAATGCAACACTTTGTATGTTGTCCGCTTATTAGAAAAGTGCCCGCCACATGGCCCATCATGGCATGCATGGAGGATTTCTGTCGTATGATAATAATATTTGGGCCCATACGAAAGAGGTCATTGTCAATCGAAGAGTAGTTAGAAATCTGTACTATAATGAAACATTTCTCGTGTGGGGACAAGTGGTTTGGTAACTTTCCAGTTGCTAAATAATTAGCAATGTCTGTAAACCAAGGAGTTTGAATAGACACAACAAATAGATGTTCGTCAAGAAAACTATCATCAACAGGTTTAGCATCATCATCATGTTGGATATGAGAGAGGAAATATGCTACCAACTTCTCTCTACTAGGTTGATCAACTATGGTGATGTTAAACTCTTGTAATAGAAGAAGCCATTGGGTTACCCTACCATTGGTAATTGGTATGCTCATTAAGAATCTAATGGAAGAGTGGTATGTATACACAAAAAATTCATATCCTATAATGTAATGGTGAAATTTGTTGATAGCATAGACCACTCCCAAAAACTCTTTTCAGTAATAGTGTAATTCAATTTGGTAGGAGTCCAATTCTTGCTAATAAAGTATATGGCATAAGATGCTTGGTATTCCTTTTGACCTAGGACTCCTCCTATGGCCGTGCCAGAAGCATCAGTGGATATATGTAAAGGAAGGGACCGATCAGGACCCCTAAGTATTGGTGCCACTGATAACTTAGCCTTTAAGCCCTCAAAAGCACTTTGACAGGATCCAGTCCATTGGAATTATACATCCCCGACAATGGCGCCAAAATGTTGGGTGTTTTATTGTCTTAATGAATTCACCAAATATTTAATTATCGAACAGGGTTTGTAAACTTGGAGTTGAAACAAAATATATTATAAGGTAGACGGGTACCTAGGATGTTGTAGAAATACTTTAATAATGAAAATATTGAAAGATATTTCAAAATGAAAAACCGAGTCAAACTTCAAAAATCCAACTAATAAGTTAATTAGACTTGGACAAAACTAATAGATTAGAGCAGTATCAATATATAGTACTCTATTCTATCAAAAATAAATGAAAAGATATATAAACAATACTATTCTAAGAAACAAGACTTGATCAAAAGTAAACTATAGTGAAAACCTATTAATTAATTATTCAGCATCTAATCTAGGAATTAGAAAGTCTACGAACAAGTTCAAAACAAATGGAGTGATTCAACATATAACTAACTATATGAAAACAAGAGATTATATTATCTGAGGAAAAACTACAACTACTTAATATACTTAAGAAACTTAATGGTTAAACTATAGATGCAATTAACAAATACTTAAAATCAAACTAAATTATCTAATTCCATTCCCCTTGAGGATTATGAGGATATACGTTCAATGTGACACGAAATGGAGAAGGTGTGTCAAAATTACTTTCAAAGGAAATTAGGAAACTGAACGGAAGTAAATCTAATTTAACCTCTATAAAGAGATGTAAACTAAAGAGCGCCCAATTACAAGTGATGGTAAACATTGTGATTTATTCTCTATCCATAAGTAAATGACTGTAGTTATACTACTTAAGACTGATCTGAAATGAGATATTATTAACCACTGATATATTAATCAAGAAACAAGAATATTCTAATGACTATTTTGAAGTTGGAGGTATGCTACTCTAGAGAGGTAAAGCATGAAGAAAATTTAAAGAAATAAATATAATCTAGAAGCAAGTAGAAAACTTAATAGAGATATTTTATTTCTAAATCAAATCCTATTATAGGAACATGTTCAGTAACTACAAAAAAATGAGAATAGATCCTATGCTATAAATGATGATCAAACCATAAAGAACTAATGTACTTTTTAGAGAATAAAATTAACAAGTTTCATTCTAAAATCAATCTAAATAAGAATGAGGTAAATCAAACTAGGAGTGAAATTGACAAGTTCTAAAGCAATCACTCAATTAAGAAATTAGAGATCAAAGAAACACAATTAAAAAAAAAATAAGGCAAAAAGAAATGAAAGATAAGAATATTATGGAACTTAATGGATGCTTTATGTGGTTCGAAATAAGTTCCTAATTATATATGACTACTAGTTGATTACAGAAAATAATACAATTCGAAAACTAGGAAAACTGAACTTTAAACAAGCATAAAACAAAGCAGGAAATATTAAATTCTGAATGACAGTCTGGATGCTAGTATAGAAAGACAGTCCTGATGGAAAAAAGAACAATGTAAATTGTGAAATAAGAAACCTCAATGATCCTGACACTAGCTGGTTTATGCATATGAGGCTAAAGTGAAGAAAAGAAAGTAACTAAGCTATTTAACAATTGAAATAACAGAAGAGCAACTATGCTAATCGACATCTAAGGAGAGAAACCATTTCCTATTGTATAATAAAACAAACTAAAAGATAAGTGAAGTTAATCTACAACTATAAAAGAATTAAAAGAGTTGTACCTAACTATGATCTAAGCCTGAAACATTAAACTAATTAAGCTCTATCTAATTGCAAATGTAAAACTCAAAACCAAACTGAAAGAAAGGCTGAAAGGAACTATGCACGATTGGTCACTTTCAATTCTAAAAATATAAACTATGTTAACAACAAAACATAAATTATATTAACAACAGAAAATACACGTTACAAGAGAAAAAACGACATCAACTTATGGGAAAATCAAATTATATACAAAGGCTAAAAACATAAACTACTTATTTGTAGAAGGAAATAATAGAAATATACACATGGAAGACCTCTCATTGTTGAAGGTCCCTTCTTAGCAATCAGGTGTTGCATCTAAGTCAATAAATCACTTGCAGAAGATGAAAACATATATCCATAGCTGAAAATAGAATTTTATTAAACTGGAACAGAGTTTACAAAGTTTCTATGGAGACGACTAACTCTAACTCTCATCATGAGACATCCTTTTATAGTTTTACAAGAAAGGAGTAGGTCGACCCTTTCAGTGGTTGAACGCTCTAATAATATGCATTCTAACTGTTGAGGAAATGACTACATAGTAGTTCACGATAGCACATAGGCCATCTTCCTAATTCCTTGGGCATCGGTTCTGCTCACATGCGCAACTGATGCGTTGATATCCTTCGACGTGGGAAGAGAGTGTAATGTCAAGCTGAGCGAGCAGGAGCCCGGATATTCTACAGCAAGGTATCACACACCATGAGGAACGTGTGGCCAATATAATCATGAAACAATTTTTACTTTTAACACCCCAAAATATTCCAACCAAGCAAGTCCTGGGTAGGAATGGAGGGATGTATGATAGTATGAATGCAACTGTGCGTCTTTGGTGTGAGTGCGTGTCTAAGTGGAGGCCCATTTGAAAATCATAGCCTGCAAAACAAAGTCTATATGCCAATCACATCTAAAAATGTCACATGATTGTTAATAAAACCATGAAAAAATGAACATTAACCAAGTCTTGTGTGATTTTCAAATATATTCATACCTAGATTTAGTTGATAGTCTGAATGACAAGAAGTATTCCAAAAAGTGACAAAATTAATGCCTATAGAGCAATTTATCAACCAAAAACAATGACAAAATCAGACATCAACAGTTAGAAAGCTAAATAAAATAATATTTTTTCCTTAAGGGACTAGAATTCCTACCTTAAAAAGTTGTATAAATCCCCTAATGTCGTAGACAACATTCAAACCCTTTTGTAAAGGAATTTTTTTCCCCCCTAGAAGATAGATTTTCAAGTTAACCGAATCACAAAAGGGAAAGATAAGGACACTGGGGGATAGCATGTAAGATTCTTTCAAATTTGTGGGCTCATCCTCATCCTTCACATCTACAACCTCTTAAGTTTACTAGTGAAGCACTATTTCTCTAAACCCTAGAGATAAAGTCTCATTTTCCTTATTTTAAAGGTGGATATAAGAAACATCCATATAATTAAATGACAATTATGATTATACCTCTTTTAGCCAAGTTATACAAAATTATTTTGGAAAACAAAATCAAAATATGGCTAGAATGTAAGAGAAAAAGAGATAAAGGACATGTAGGATTTAGGAGCTATTATTCAACTATGGAACACAGTGTTACACTTAGGACCATTGCAAAGGTCTAGTAACATAGTAATAAAACAATTATTTTGTGTTTCTTTGTTGACTTTAGAAAATAATTTAACACAATTCCTAGAACTAACCATTGGAATAAATTAAAAGCGTTAAAAGTCCCTTTCATGTTAAGAGTTATTGTGATAACCTTGTATGGGAATGTTATTTTTGAGTATAGGAACTCATAACGCTAGTAAAAATAAATTAATTGTAATATAGAGTAGTCAAGAAAGGTTTTCCCCTATTGCATACACTTTTCGGTATAAACATTGACAAGCTAGAGTGTTGTTTGGAAGATGAAGTTTGTGACTGCATGACTTTGGGTAGTATAGTCATCATTATTCTTCTCTACACTAATGATATTGTTCTTTGGTGAGGAGTCCCTATGAGATCAACAAGCAACTAAAAATTCTCAAGGATCGTTTCCCTAGTACTAGTATGATTGTTAACGTTATCAAAACAAAGCTTATGATTATCAAATCCGAAAATACCTCTTATGCTAATTTCATGTATGACAACTACTTGGAGGAAGTGAATTTAACAAGTATCTGAGAATCGATCTTCATTAAAAAATTAACTAGAAAGATAAATAGAATATAAAGGGAAATAATCATTATTATCAATAATAAAGTGATTAAATAAATATAAGAAACTAAAAACAAAAATAAAAGGATTTATTACAATTATGTTTTCTCCTATAAATGTGAGATTAAAAATTATGATGAAGTAAAACATAGAAATTAAGAAAACACTCTTAAGATAAAGGAGGAACTTTACAAAATATCAAAGTTGAAATAAACTTGGGTGTGTGAATAACATGAAAGACTATCACTAAGTGATCATAAAAAAAGTCAATGAGGGAGGCTTATAAAAACTTTAGGAGAATATTAAAAATATATCACCATTCCAATAAAAGAATTGTACTAGGTGTATGAAAATTTCAATGACATATATTAGTATAAGGATTTTTATATTTGAGCTCATGAGGTTTAGAGGAATTGGTAATAAAGAATTGGTATGAGAAGTTGTAAATGGAAGATCATGAATTCAATTCCTTGTGGGTACTTACAACAAAAAGATTTTGATATTTGAATAATGAACATATTGAATGTGATGATTTTATGTGAGGTAAAGAACATATGAATGAGCATTTAAATGACAAGGTGTGTTGCTGAGCTACAATCCCCTACCTTTATTGTTTGTTTGATATTGTATAAAGAAACAAGTCTTTGTCGCGGGTACTAGCCACCCTTACATAGAATTTAGTTTTAACTTGTCTAGGCTAGGCTATCTAGAGCATGTAGTTTGCTCAATTAAGAATGGGAATTTGAACACATGGGGTGAACAATTGTTTCCCAATCTCTTGTTAAGAGTGCAAGACTAACAATGTCTCTTAGATTCTTATAATAATAACTCATCACTCACTTAATTGATGACATCTTCTAAATTTGGTTTATTTATTAAGTATTAATCCTCCAACCCATTATTGAGAAAAATACAAGGTTATTGCGGAATCAATTGAGTATTGGAGATGACAAAAAATAACCAATCCATTTGGGATAAATGGAAAATACAACCATCGATTGAAATTTAATTATTGTAGAACTGAATAAATCTTAGTTGATCACTTCAATTATAATGAGAAGAATTCAATTGAAATTGTTTCTTTCAAATACACCATTTTCTTTCTTTAAATTTTGCATAGATTATAGCTAATCTTACATGAAATTCACAAAGGAACAATGGGTTCCCTTATTATTGTATTCCATGCACTATGTTTGATTATGCTTTAACAATTATTCAACAATTTACAATAGAATTCTTTATTTGAAAACTTGTTGGTGATACCTATTGGTAATGTCTATGAGAGCCAAAACCTTCCTAGGAAATTTAAGATCGCCTAGATGCACCATGACACTATTATTTATCCCTGCAAGCTCTGTAGCATTGCAACTAGAGGTAATGACAATCAATGAGTCCAAAAGGCCAATTCACTTTAGGAAATAGAACTTGGGGATGATGATTCATGGGCTAAGTTTTTGATGAAAAGGAAAATTCCAATACGCAAACAATAGCACAAAGTACATCATTTATGGTTTGTATAGATACCAACAATATGTTGAGAACTTTTTCATTACATCCCTTCACCCACTGAGAACTATGCTCTTATGAGCTGGCTTCCTAATATCACTTCAACAACAATTCTATTATTTATGCTCTAAATGCTATATTTCTATGATTGATAAACAAAATAGGATGAAAGAATAATGTAGACTAAACATAGGTGAATATAATCAAATTTATAGATTGGGGCATTTTTGTTGGACACCTTTATATCACATTGCAAAAACACAAAGTTGTTTGTATATGAAAGATACATAAGATAGCTCAAAGAAAAAGATATTGTGAAGTAACAAAGAAGATGGTAGTTCATAACACTCAAAGAATACATAGAAATATCATGGATACTAAGAGAGGTGAATATTTTTAGCATCTGCTAATATGAAAAGAAAAAGTGATAGATATTTGCAAATAAATCTAACAGTGAAAAATTTGTTTACGAAACCTATAAGTGAGGTGCATATATATTCAAGCATTAAAAAAATTTCATTACATAAAAAAACAATATAATAAATACCATAAACTGCATGTAGTTATACTCATAATGAGTTATTCATGCTAAGAAAATAAGTTATAACTCTTAAGTTATTACGGGAAGAAAATGCTTCTCGAACCCCAACACATTGTTTACATATTCCACCGAATACATTTCCATGTTTCTCATGTTGAAAATCATTTGTAAAAGACAATGATTCACATATATGTGAGACTAAGAAGTGAGATTTATATGAAAGACAATGCCAAGACAATGATTCACATATATGTGAGACTAAGAAGTAAGATTTATATGGATGAGGGTGAGCTTTCATTCATTCATATTTTTATTTATTGCTCGAAAAAATTGACGAAGATAAAAACATTGTGAGTCGTTTTGAGAAGTAAAGAAAGAAAAGAATAAAATGCAAGGAAAATAATAATAAAATGCAAGGAAAATTCTTTTTATTTTTGAATGAACATGCAAATGATATGGATATAGAAACGAAAAACTTGGGGGTTGGCATCATGAGAATTTAAAGAGATAGATCTGAAACAAGGGAAAATTATTCTCATGTTACTTCATTACATTTAAATCAATTTAAAAACATTCAAGGTTACATTATCATTGGAATTCTAAAAACACTCGTGAATGTTATTCAAGTCTTTATAATATCTAGATACACTACCACTCCTATCAAGATTCTTATAAAAACCCAACTCGAACTCCCTCTTGAAACCTCATGTTCCAACTCAACTATTGACAATAATATCTAGAACCATGTTGTAGTTATACATCTCGAGGTCCATCCATGTGAATATAATGGAATTCTTATATATGTCTAGGGACATATTACAATACAAACTGTCAGAAAGAAGTCTCGCCACAACTTATTTATTAGGTGTGAATAAAAAAACACTACCTCAAAGGATGCAAAAACAAAAAGAAAGAGTTGTGAAAAAATAGACAAATAAACTAGAACAATCTTTCTTATTTTAGAAAAGAAGTAATAATAATAATTATTATAAAAACCAATCGATATTAGAATATTTTATTCTAAAATGGTTAAAAATTATATAAAATACAATACTCAAATACATATTTGATATCGAGAATATAATTAAGAAGCTGGAGCGGTTACATCATCCTTGTAGAACTTGATTAGAATATTCAACTTAACAGAATTTTCCTTTCTTATTCCTACCCAAACATATGGATGTGGACACAATGGCACTAAAAGAGCCACTTGCTCATAAACTATGATCCTTAGTAGCTATGACACTAGCATAGTGGATTTACATAAAGTAAGAGGGAGATAGTCAACAAAAGGAATTACCTATACCAATTTAGAGTTCACCCACTATGTGTAAATCACCAACGGAAATTGAAACTGCATGATGAACACTCGACATACAAATTATAGTCGAGGTCAATCAAATAGCCAAGTTAATTCAATAGATCCATGTTTTACCCACATAGTCCATAAATTATTAATGAAGAGATAATTGTAAACATAAGTATAATAATCGATATACTGATGAGGGGAATTTATTTTATGTGCATTAATTGGTTTAATAATACAAAGAGTAAAACAATCATTGTAATAGTAATCAATGTAAAAGAAAATTGTAAAACAATGTGTTCATGTACTTTATATTTGGAAAGAGAGATAAACGAGAACACTAAACATCGATCAATCTTGAGGTTTCCAATGGAGATTGTTGCAATCACTTTTAGGGCCTAGTAACACGAATGAATATCACCATGTATTTTTTATTGATTAAGAGAATATCTTCATTTGGATCCATCAGAACTAGAGTTGATGTAGGGGAATCCCGATCCCTAACAAGTATAGGCAAAGACAAGAAGGTCTGAAGGATGACTGAAATAAAACTTGGTTAAGGAAAAGGTAAGCCAGAAGAAGTAAACCAATGAGAAAGTGTCGGAGAAGAGCCATCAAAAGGTAGATAGACAAGGAAACAAAGTGAGAGAGAAAAAAATTGGAGTCAACAAAGTAGTCGATCGACGGCCGACAGATGCTGCAACTGACGTGTTTAAAACTAACACCATAGCAGGGGTAGTTGAAAAAATAAATGAGAAGTTATGGTGGTAGTTGGAGTAGGACAAATGGCATAAGGAGTTGCGCCAGTTCCAGGTGATATTTGGGGAAGATATGTACTACCTAGAACTCCCGAGGAACTTCTAGAAGAATATTTAACTAAACTAGGAAGACTATAAATAGGGGAATTTCTGTTAGAGAAGGGCTTGTTGGTGATGTCCCTAAGTCTCAAAAGTTAACTATGAATGTTGTATACTAGTCACTTCGACTTCGCAACAGAGCATCAACTCTCAATGCATTTTCCTATGTAATTTTCATTTCTAATATTAAAAGAATCCATAATACTTGGTACTTGTTGTTTGTTGTTATTTATTTGTGTGTTCTCACTTTGTTTGTTGTGTGCTATGATCTAAAACGGCCCACAAGTTGAGCACTAAGTCCAACATTAATGCTAGCATCAGTTAGTATCACATATGTGTGACTCTTAACGTAGGTAGTCGAGCCTACCAGCATCAGCTGGTATCATAGATGTGTGACTCTGAATGCACGCAGTCAATCCTGCTAGCATTAGTTGGTATCAAAGCAAGAAGTTATCATGTGCAATAATAAAATGGTCTAGTTGTGATTGGATGAGTGAAGAAAATCCATCTACATTTGGGTAAAGTTGTGGGAGTGGATATTTGGTCGAATAAGTAGGGAGAATGGCTTAGAGAGGCATCAATGTCTATGGTAAAACACAATGTGGGGGTGCAAGGGTCACTATTAACTGGGAAACATTTGGAGAATGTTTCCAGATGATGAGGACACTGAAAAATGAGTTAGAAACCATGAAGGAGGCACAATGATGAGGATACATTGTTGAAACTCTTAACCATTATGATGAGGAAGTCGAGGATAAGGAGGATCAGGAAGAAGAAGAGGAGTTGGATGAACCAAAACTTAGACTTTTGAAATATCTATAGAAAATGAGAGGTAAGGATAAGATGGACATGCCTACCTACTTAGGGTTTATGAACCCAGAAGAGTCAATAGACTGGGTCAGCAAGATGGATAAATACTTTGACGTGGATCATATCGATGACCCAGAAAGGGTAGAAGTCAAATTTCTGAAGTTAAAAGGTCATGCCTCACTAGGGTGGGACAATGTGAAAGCCGACTGAGTGAAGGAAGGGAAAGAAAAGATAAATACTTGGGACAAAATGGTCACTAAGTTAAAAAAAAATTATTTCCTACCGACTATATAATTTCCTTGTTTAGAAATCTATAGAACCTATGAAATAAGGAGATGTATGTCAAGGAATTCAAGTTTTATAGACTGTTGATTTGGTTAGGACACACCGACAAAGGAAAAGAATAAGTAACAAGATATGTAAATTTAATAAAGTATGCTATTCAAGATGAGCTAATCCTGTTGAGGTTCAAGACGGTTAGGGAAGCATACAAGATATTCCTTAAGGATGAGTAAAAATTGACAAGGAAACCCGCGACAGGAAGAGGAAAATTGATTGCTAGGGGTTGAAGGACTATTCTTGCTAAGGGATAAACCAACAGAACAAAAAGAGAAATCATCGAAGAAGATTGAGAAAAAGAGGAGGCTTTGACTAATAAAGTTGCATCAGAATACCAGTGAGATGGTAGAGAGACCAAAGGCCAAGGTTCATATAGTTGAAGGAGAATTACAAATGAAATAGGGATGAGTGGATCAACTATAGTCTCCTACAAGTGTCGTCAAGTCAGGAAAAAGGCATATGAGTGCCTAGAGAACCTCAACATTGAGAACCAATCTAATAATAGATGATAAGTTAGTGGTGATCCCAACATGAGGAAATGATCGATGGTACAAAGCAATGAAGATGAAGAAAATTCACACAGAGGTCGAAACCTTACGAACATACATATGTATGTTCAATCAAATTGACAAGAAGAACATGAGCCACTGCAACAAAAAATTATTTTCTATAAAAGGGTGGATATTTTCGACATAGTATCAATAAAATTCATTAAGAAATTGCATTTTAAGTGTCTACCACACCCGAGACCATATATAGTGTAATGGTGGTATAAGGGATACCATGTGACGGTGATCCAACAATGTTAAGATTGGTCGCTTGCAGTACAGTGTGTTGTGTGATGTTATCCAAATGGATGGTTTCCATGTACTATATGATGGTCATGGTAGTATGACCGGAATATGATTTATGATGGTCATGCTAATATGGTTACAATGTGGAATGATGTCGCTCGATGGAAGTTGGTTTCATTGCAAGATGAAAAGAGTGATAAGAAAATATAAAACAATTACTGGTCGAAAATAGTGCTGATGTGCTTGTCCAAAGAGTTCTTGAAGGAACAGGAAAATAAATGGTGTGCTTCACTATCATTCGAAAGGGTATTAGCGTTGATAGGCCGACATAATATGTCCAAAAGATATTCAGAGTAGTATTGAATGAATTTAGAGACATATTTTTCGATGAACTACAAATGTAATTTCCACTGACAAGGAGTATATCACATTAGATTGACTTGATTCCAAGATCAAGTTTGCCAAACAAGCCACCACATAGAATGACATTGCCAAAAAATGATGAAATGAATCCACATGTCCAATAATTGTTGGACAAGGGGATGATCAAAGAAATTTTGATCCCATGTGTAGTATCAGTTGTACTTGCACCAAAGAAAAGAGGAAAATGGAGGATGTGCATCGATTCAAGGGCCATCAATAAGATCACTATCAAGTATAGGTTTCCATTGTCAAGAATGGATGATTTGATCGACTATTTGAGGGTATAAAGATACTTCACCATTACCAACTTGAAGAGAGGGTATCATCAGATTAGGATTCAAGAAGGAGATGAGTGGAAGGAAACCTTCAAAATGAAGGAAGGGCTATATGAATGGTTGGTCATACCATTTGGGTTGAAAAATGCACCTAATACGTTCATGAGGATGATGAATGACATATTGGAATCCTATTTGGAGAAATTTTTCATAATCTATCTCGACAATATACTGATTTTTAGTTGGACCAAGAGAGAACATCTGATACGCCTTCGACAAGTATTGCTGTGACTAGAGGAGGACAATTTGTTCATGAATATGAAAAACTTATTTTTCATGAAGGAAGAGTTAACCTATATAGGATTTGTGATCTGTTGATGAGGATCATTGATGGACCGAAACAAAGTCAAGGTTATACTAGAATGTTCAAAAATGAATAATGCGACAAAAGTCATAATTTTCCACGGATTTCCAAGTTTCTATAGGAAGTTCATAAGGGATTTTAGTTGGATATGTGCACCATTGATGGAATGCATGAAGAAAGGTGAATTCAAATGGAAAAAGGATTCCCAATGATCCTTTGAGAAGTTAAAGAAAAAGGTGATGTAGAAACTAGTGCTAGTTCACCCCAATTTTGACAGGGTATTCCAAGTCGACTATGACGCAAGTGGAGTGGCGATCCGGCAGTAGTGTTAAACCTATAAGGCTGAACAATCACATTCTTTAGTAAAAAAATGGATGAGGCCAAGAGGAAATATTCAGTCTATGACCAAGAATTTTATCCCATCATCCAGGAATTGAATAAATCGAGGCACTAATCGACTACTAAAAGAGTTTTCGTTATACACCAACCATCAGGATCCAAGGTATTTGAACACTCGGAACAAATTGAACGAAAGGAACATGAAATGGTTGGAATTCCTATAGAGTTATATCTTTGTGATCAAGAGCAAGTTGGGTAAGTTGAACAAGGTTTCCGATGTGTTAAGTCGAAGGGTGACATTACCAAACATATTCATTGTTCAAATAAAATAATTAGAGCTGGTGAATACTAAACATGAAGCCGACAAAGACTTTATGGATGCATGGAAGGCATTGATAGAACCATGGAGTATTTCCAAGAGCCTATACTAGGAATATTTTACTCAAGAAGATATATTTTTAAAGGGCATCATTTGTGCATTCCTAAAGGATCAATTAGAGTGAATTTAATCAGACAGATGCACAATGGAGGAATAACAAGACATTTTGATGTCAAAAAGACCAGAGCATTGGTTGAGGATAGATATTATTGGCCAGGACTGCCAATAGATGTGCAAAAATGGGTTCGACGGTGCAGAATATGTCATCATGCTAAGGGAATAAATATGAATGTAGGCTTTTATACACCATTTCCAGTGCCAACCATTCCATGGGAACACCTCAGTATGGATTTTGTTTTGTTTGCTAAAGACATAGTAGGGAAATGACTCCATATTCATGGTAGTCGACATATTTTCAAATATGGCACATTTGATTATGTGTTAGAAGAAACACAATGCCATGAACATTGTTGTCTTATATTTCAAGGAATTTTTAAGGTTGCATGGATTGCCAAAACGTATCATGTCAGACAAAGATACTAAGTTCATGGATAATTTCTAGAGGAATTTATGGATGAAAATAGACACCAAGTTGTAATTCATCTCTACATATCATCCACATACCGATAGACAAACATAAGTCATAAATATAAGGGTAGAAAACTTATTGAGATGACTGGAATCCGACCAACCTAAGCAATGGGAAAATGTGTTGGCACAAGAAAAGCTTGTGTACAATAACTCATAGAACCATTCAATGAGAATGACTTTATTCCAAATTGTGCAAGGAAGAAGACCACATGGAGTAGTCATTTTTGCAGATTTTCCAAGGGAGTTTCCAAAGAGTCCAGATGCCGAGTCGTTCACAAAACACTTGAAGGATGTGCACGAGTAGGTGAGGAAACGGCTGGAAACAAGAAACACAATGCATAAGCTAAGAGAAGGCTGACGACCAATACTGAATAAATTTCCAGAAGGTGATTTAGTTTATTCTCACCTCAGGAAATAAAGGTTCCCCATCGGAACATATAATAAGTTGAAGTTGAAGAAAATCGGCCCTTGTAGGATTCTGAAGAAAATACCTGAACATGACTATCTAGTGGAGTTTGTGGAGGAGTTAAAAATTTCGTTAACATTCAACATTTGCAACTTATATAATTATGTTGGCCACTTTCCTAACTCATGCGACCCAGGTTCTGTGTAGCCCTCCATTCTAACAACTACCTGAGATACTACCATGACAGAGAAAGCCTCGTCGACAATGCCTGCGAAGTAGGGGTAGTATCACCCGAGATATCTCTTAGATGGGTAACCACCAGATCCATGTTTCCATGATTGTTGAGGGACTATAGTCCCTTGGCTCGCATCCAAGGAGCTCAATGAAGGTAGCAGGATGGAAAGATTGAGGAGTCAGTCTTGCACAATTGAGAAAAAATACATGTCATCACATGCAAATTGGCCTTCCTTTCCACTTCGCAACTGGTGCAAAGTGTGCGACACATCTGACTCATACCAATCGGACCTACGAATCAATTCATGACTCCGATAGAAACATATAGGCTGACATTTACATGTTAATTTTAGTGACACCTCTCCAAATATTCGTCTACTAATTACAGAGTAACACCAGAGATTTAAGCAATATTTAACATTATACAGAAATCAAACAACAACCATTCACATAAAAATTCACCATATCAATCATTCATTTAAACGCAAGAGATAACGTGGAAACTCATCTGGGAAAAACCACCAAGGTGCTCTTCATCTGGCATGAGAAAAGGATATAGCAACTTGCATTCTGCGGGATGCAGATTGATCTTAAAATATGTCATTAAGACTCATATTTAAGGTTCTCATGCTCTCTGGTTTTCTCTTCTATTATACACCTACTCCTAGCAGTCTGGGCACACAGTAGCCAAATCCACGGCTCAAAATCCCCTCTATCACTACCCGACTCTTCCTGAGTCTCCTTTTCCCTATTCGCTACAACATTACATCAAAATGGCATCCTTCCTTGGATTACCAGTGAACAGACAATGATATTACAGAAACTTGACCGAAAACATCATCACAGTGGATGAGAAACAACTAAGGCCAATGGAAGCCAACACAAGCCAACTGAAGCCAACCTTCTCACTATTGCATCCCTCTTATTTATACCCTTTTACATGACCCCGTAGGGCCGGCTGCATACTAGTAGTCGGTTAACTGTCACCATCAGCTTCCCCTTAGGCTATAGCTGTGGTGATCATGACTTGACATGAGGCACTATTGGCCTAACTTACAAATATCCTCCTGTACATGCGTAGCTTCATGCTTATGTCGCCACAAATGGCCATGATCTAGATTTTGTATCTATCGCTTTACATCCGTTATCACTTGTGCGCTTCTACGCTTTCCTTTCTTTCGTCGTGCACCTCTCTATTCTTCCTGTGCGGGTCCTTTGCTTCCTTCGTAATCTACCTTTTTTTTTATCGCGCGTGTGACGCGTCTTCTTTGGTTGTGCATGCGAGCCTTTTCCTTATGCTCCTTTCCTAGGCCAATAGGCTCCCAAGACTCACATGTGGCTTGTATCGAGCCACGAAGCAAGGGATATATGAGGAGGTGCACTCGGCGTAGTACCTTTTTGCAAAAAAAAAAAAAAAAATTTTCTTGCGCAACTTCTTCTGTCTCTTGGCTTGTGTAGCTTGTTTTTTTTTTTGACATTTTATGCATGGAAACTTCTTTCCATACTTGGATGCTTTGAGAGGTTAGTGTTGTAATATCACAGATCACATAAGGTTACCAATAATACATACTAAAACATAACTATAAATCAGATACAGAAGACAAGAACAGATAGGAAAACAAATTATATTAATGTAATGAGTTCATACAATACACAGAACTAAACTGAGTTCTTTGCTTGGCTCAATAGCCTAATATATACAATTCACAAACCATTACAAATAACTACTTGTTGGTTCGGTGAACCAACATGACTGTTAGTTAGCCGACTAATCTTTCTAGTTAGTCGGCCGACCAACTTAGTCGGCTGATCGACTAGTCGGCCCATCGACTTAGTCGGCCGACTAAGTCGGTCTTCGTTCAAGTCGACTTATGTCGACTTGCTCCTTCTACATCTCCCCCACGAACAAAACATTTCTTCGTCCTGAAGAAACAGGGAGGTACAAAAAATGAACTCTTTGTAGATGCAGTCAAACGTGCTCGTGCTGTGGACTGTGCAAACGGATGGTCGATCTTCTTTGGACACAGACTTCGACGATGGCTGGAGCTGTGATGGCCAGATGATGCTAAAAATCGGTCCAACTCTGTAATGGCTTCTAGATATCGATCGTTAAGGTATTAATATTTGAAAGGATCGACATCTTTTCAGACATGGGCATTTCTGCTATATTCTCCATCCTCCTTTTGCTCCTCCTTGGTCTCTTTCATCCGGGTCTGGACAGTCGATACCATTGTCTCGAAGAGCTGATATTCTCTTTCAAGTGGTTGATCTGTGTCGACTTCGAGAGGGCCTGGTACCACGGTTTGGACTAGAGCTCTGCATCTGCCGAGAAACTTGACTTCTTCTGCATTTTTATTTTTCCGATCTGTCCTTTTCTTTGACTCTTTGGCCATAGTTTTCAAGAGTTGGCCAACCTTTGTGTCGTCCAAGGAACTTGCATCCCTTAGGCTAATCCGGAGACTGGATGGTCTATGCATCTCTTTGTTTTTCTTCTGTTTTTCTGGCTGTTGCTCTTGGGTATCTGCAGCAGTTGAAGTTGGTTCTGTGGTGGGGAGGTGGGGGGTATTTCTGTTTGAGGAGGTGGGATGTTCGCTTCTGGTTGTGAAGGTAATGGTGGTTGTGATGGGTTTGGCTGTAATTTTTGGGGTGGGGATTTTGATAGTGGAGGTGGTGGGTAGGGAGGTTTTGATGATGGTGGTGTTGGGGACAGAGTGGGGGTATGGACAGGGGTTGAAGGGTTGGCTGGAGTGTGTTGTGAACTTTTTTCGGAAGAAATACCTACTTCCGAAGGTGTAGAGGGTAGGTCGTCCTGTGCGTCAGGTTCGAGGGGCTCTATAATACACTTGGATGTGCCTAGTACGTCACCCTGTTCTTCGCGGGTGAATGTTGTCGTAACAGTTGCATATGGATTTCTACTTACATAGAGAGGGGATTTTGTCTGTAAAGCTTTAAGCTTAGTGTCCTAGTCGACTCTGGCTCTGAGTTCATCCGGGATGGCACGTTGATATTCCTCCAGAGGACTATTTTCCTGCTGTACTTGTTCTTGTTCTTCGACTATGGTGGTCGGGGATGGGGGAGGAGGGGTCGACACAAGGTTGACCACATTTTCAGGTGTCTGTGCCATTTTTGCTTTCTTTGGCCGACCCTCCGGAGCTCCTGCTTCCACGTACCATTGAAACTGAATCTCGACTAACACTTTATTGGCACGGGAATCCTCGACAATGTCGACGGCCACAGCTGCTAATTCCTCTTCATCATCAGACGAGTCAGCCAAGATAAGCTTGCGCTCACCCCTACCGTGTTGTAATTTTTGGCTTTTGATATTTTTCCTTGCGAAAGCTATCTCCTTAGCTAGATTCTTGATGATGCTCTTAGATAAAGCATATTCTGGGTCATTGCCTTCGACTTCTCCTATGTGTACTTGAGTGGGGTCGAAGGCTGCTGGGGCCGGAGGAGTTGTCTGTTGTTGTAGTGGTATTGTTGGTTGTTGTTGTTCTGTCGGCTAGGGGTCGACTATTTTTGCAGTCGAAGGTTTGACAGTGATGTGTACCCAACTAGTGGGCACATTCGGGGTGTCCTCCGACACAAATGTGCTGATGTATAAGTTCATTTCGTAGTCCTATTCCTTTTCCTTGTCGGTGAGTGGCTCGATGATGGAGAAGTCGACCCTTTTGGCAGCTTCCGAAATTGGGATCTTTTTCTGCGCTTGTCTGGTCAACTTTCGGAAAATATGCTCGACCGTTGGATAGTAGTCGAGGTCCTGTGCTTTGGGGTCCTAACCTCGCATGTACCATACTGATGTGTTGTCGAGTTCTAACTGGATGTGAGACTCAGCAGGGAGGTTTCGTTGGATGTTCTGGGGCACCCTCCACCTCGTCGTGCGAACTTTCAACTGCTGGAACTAGTTTTCTAGGAAGACTTTCCCCTGTGCCAACTCATGCAGGGTGCCTTTTTGTGAAAAGGGCTTAAATCGGTGCATTTAGAATTTGGTGGGCTCCCGGAAGACTGGAATACCTTTAGGACAAAAATGGTACATAACAATCCAGAGAATGAGAGAGGGAAATTTGATCATACCTCTCGTCTCCTGACAGCGTTCACAGATGGTTTTGATCATGTCAACCACATAATCACCCCATTGGTAGATCCGACCATCGGTCGCGATTGTGTCGACCGCTTCCAACATCTCCAGTTTAAGGTCGCTGCCCTGACCTGCTAAAGTAAGGGTGATTGCTATAATTTTAGCCACGATTTGTGGCGTCCTTGTCGCAATTTTGCCGATCATCAGTCCTTTGGAATCCTTGCCCAACGGTGAGCTCGTAAGTTCTTGGACTAACCCATCTTTAATGCCAATAGGTACAGGGCTGCCTTGGTTGGACAGACCCGTAAGCTTGGAGATAACATCCCCACTGATATCAATCAGCTGGTCGAAGTAGATCCGGCCGTTAAGGTAGCGAATGATAATGAATTTAACAGCTGCTTCCTTCGTCCCACCGAAGCTTGCCATCAATGGTGCGTTAGGATAGTTGAAAATGCCACTCTTTTGATTTTCTTAGCGGTCTGGGTCATTGAGTTGTCGACAAAGGCCCACTCTTGGATCTCTTGCCATAATTTCTGGAATGGGCCCTCCTGGACCTTTGCGTTTTTTATGTTCTTTAAACGGTTGAGCAATGGGGTGTCCTCTTCTTGCAGTTCCTTGGCCTTGGCCGCCGCTCTGGTCAGTTTGGGTGCCATTGTGTTGGACTGGTCGGGATTTTGATAAGGTTCGTGTGCTTTGGTTGACTGAGATTCTAGGTGCTCTAATGGAAATGGGTGTGGTGAATGAACCTTCGACGGTCCATTATTTATAGGTGTGGTTAGGGTTGAGTGTTGAAATGGGTGTATTAATGGTAGACTTGACAGTCCAACTGCACTACTCGAGTGCGACTTAATGGAGGATCTGTTTCGACGCTCGAGGCCATCAATGCGTGATGGGACTTTCGAAGTCGGTGGTCAGTGTCGTTGGTGAAAATGGTCGGCCTGACTGGTCGATGAAGATGGTCGATGGTGGTAATGTCGGTTGTCAAAGTAGTGAGTTGCTGTCATTGCTGGTTGTGTTGGATGTATTATTTTGTTTTGGAAATTTTCTATCTTTTGATGGGTTTTGGGTGACGGTTAAGGTCGTTATTTCATTTTTTTTCCAGTTTCTGTAACGTTTGAGTCAGGCTCCATTAACGAGCTTCTGAAATACTAGGTCCTGTAACATTTTTAGTCGGATTGAACCATTGGGATGTAATTCTTCAACAACATAAGGTCCCATCCATTCTGTGTGTAATTTCTTGGGTTTTCCCTTGACTCAACTGTTATAAAGTAAAGCAAGGTCGCCGACCAAGAGGTTTTTGTTTTTGATGTTACAGTCATGCCAGGCTTTCTATTGTTGTTTATGAATTTCCTGATGCTAAATAGTCATGATTGTATGTTCTTCTAGATTACTGAGTTGAAATAGTCTATCCTTTCTTGCCTGTTCGACATCGACATGTATTATTTGTGCAATAATAGGTGTCTGCTGTCAGAAATGTAGGGGAACGACTGCTTCCTGCCCATAGACTAGTCGAAAGGGTGTTTGATCAGTCGAACGCTTATATGCTATCCTATATGCCCAGAGAAATACAGGGATTTTCTCATCCCAGTTGTCTTTGTCAGTGTTGCATGTTTTGGTTAACCCTTTTGTCAATGTTTTATTAAAAGCTTCAATCTCACCATTCGACTGAGGGTGATATGGAGTGCTTCGTCGGTGGTCGATGTGAAACTAGTCGGTCGTATTTTTTATGGTTTTGTTGATAAAATGTGATCCTTGGTCGCTAATCAATGTGAGTGGGCATCCAAATCTAATGATAATGTTTTCGTAGATAAACTTAGCAGCTACCTCACTTGAACATGTATCGACAGGTTCAACTTCTACCCATTTGGTGACATATTCCACTGCCGTGATAATATATCTTGCACTTGATCATTTGGCCGGGATAAGAAAAGGTCCTATGAAGTCTATAGCCCAAAGTTCAAATGTGAGACTAGGGTTTACAGATATAAATGGCATTTCTGTGCTCAGCAGAGGTTGACCAAGTCGTTGACATCTATCGCGTCGACTAACAAAGTTTTTGCAATCCTTGTGGATGGTTGGCCACCATAAGCCCGACTGTTGGATTTTTCTTGCAGTTGTATTCGCTTGAAAATGTCCTCCTGCAGTTCCATAGTGTGCTTCATGCATGATTTGTTCTCTCTCATGGTCGAGTACACAACGTCTGAGAATGTCTTCTAACCCCATTTTGTACAAAAATCCATTGATGAGGCTATAGGGTGCAGCCTTCATAGCTAAGATTTGTTTCTTCTTGGTGTCCATACCTTCAGGTGCTTGACCTGTCTCCAAGAACTGAGCGATTTCTTCTAGTTCTTTGGGTACTTCTTCTATGCAAAATAGATGTGCGTCTGGCAAATCGTCGTCGATTCCAGTCGGTTCCTCCCCTGTGTCGATACGTGATAGGTGGTTGGGTCCGACATTTAGCTTTCCTGGTCGGACCACTACTTCAAACTCAAATTATTGAAAAAGAAGTAACCATCGACAAATTCTTCCATGATGAAGGGGTTTATTAACAAGATACTTCAAAGCTTGATGGTCGGTATAAAATATGAAAGGGTTGGCCAATAGGTAATGTCGATATTTCTGGAGGGCAAAGACCATACCTAGGGCTTCTCGTTCAGTGGTCGAGTAGTTCCTTTCAACTTTATTTAATTTTTGACTACTGTATATGATAGGGTAATCCATTTCGTCATCCCCTGGTTGAGTAAGGATGGCTCCAATTGCAATGCTTGATGCATCAATATGCACATGAAATTTAGTCGACCAGTTTGGAAATTTAAGTATGGGAGCTTCGACCAGTTTTCTTTTTAATTTGTCGAAAGATATTTGGCATTCTTCTGTCCATATAAACTCCTGGTCGTCTTTGAGCAGTTCCTCCAGAGGGTAAGTCATGTCTGAATAGTGTCTGATGAATTTCCTATAGTAACCTGTGTGGCCCAATAACACCCAGACCTGTTTAGGGTTTATTGGGGGTTCTAGGTCGAGGATGATTTTTATTTTGGCAAAGTCGACCTTTATACCGTCTTTGTAGACAATATGTCCTAAGAGTATGCCTATCGGTGTCATAAAAGTACAATTTTTAATATTTAGGGAGAGTTGTATCTATCGACATCTCTCCAGCATAAGTCGGAGCCATGTGCAGTGATCCTTTAGGGTGGAATATATAGTCCAGTCATCGAAGTATACCTCCATGGTCTTATAGATATACTCTTGGAATGTTTTGACAACAATTCGTGAAAATACTGCAGGGGCATTCTTCAACCCAAAAGGCATAACTCTGTAGTCAAAGGACCCAAATTCACATACAAATGTTGTTTTCTTTTGATCCTCTTTTGCTATGGGTACTTGATTATAGCCTGAAAATCCATCTGTAAAGGAATAACATTCATGGCCTGCAACGTCATTCAGGATTTCATCAGCATAGGGGGTGGGGAATGGATCTGTGAGTGTGACTTTGTTGAGCTCCCTAAAGTCGACACAAATTCTTAACCTGGTCGGGTCATGTTTCTCGGGCGGTACGACCATGGGACTTTCCCATTCCGACTGGTCGATGGGGTAAATGATCCCTGCTGCTAACATGTTGTCTATTTCCTTCTTAACTATCTCCTTATACTTATGATCTAGTTTGTAAGGTCGTTTCTTGACAAGTCGGACATCAAGTTTAGTATCTATTTTCATTTCTCCCATTTATTGTACTAACCCTTTTAAGTCTTTGTAATCCCTTGCAAAGACATCTTGAAATTCTTTAAGTAAGTTTATGATTTTGGTGGTTTGATGTTCGTTCCAGTAGTCTCCAATCTTAGCTATTTTTGGACAGTCGTCATTTGAAATGTCGACCTCCTTAGTTTTCACTTTGGCATCCAGCCACTCTGGTGCTTTAGCTTCATTGATCGACCGACTTCCTTCTTGAAACTGTGAAAATGTGGCCAGAAAGTCGGCTGCAGTCATTCTGTCTAAGTCTGGTTGATCGGTGGTCTCGACTTTCAGGATTGAGTAGACCGGCTTGGTTGTTTCAATGTGGTCGGTCTTCCATATAAAGCTCTTACCTTCTGTGTGCTCGTTTTCTAAGTGTAAGCATGTTGACTATGATTTTGATTCAGCTTGTATCTTGTTATAGTCCGTGATTTGTCAATGGTATTGGTCGGTGTTTGATTCGGTCAGTTGAAGAAACTGTTTGATCTGGTGTGCTGTTCCGGCCAACTTTTCATTTTGAGGGATGAACTGGAAATCCTTAATAAAATTTTCTTCAAGTTCATGCCAAAAGAATGTTTCTCCTCTAGCTTCCTCCATTTTATACCATTTATTAGGCAAGTCGGCTAGGGTTGAAGGGAACAAATGTGGCCAGGCTCGCTCATCTTTGTGTCCAAGCCGTCTCCACTCCTTTTCACAAAGCTTGATGTGTGCTTCTGGGTCTTGGCCTTGGACAAATATAGGAATTTGAATGTTCGGGGTTAACGTTTTCCCACCGAATCATTCGACAAAGAAAGTTGAAGCAGTTGTCCAGGTCTGCAATTTTGTCTGATGGGTGTTCCACCATCTAGCTGCTTGACCTATAAATGTTTCCACTAAGCTTTGAAGTCTGCCATGTTCTCCAATATTTTTAGATACTTGTTCAAGATGCATTATCGGGGATTCTCTTTGCTTATACCTGGGCAGTTGGGTATTATGTAAGTTGGTTGGCTGCAATGTAGGTCGTTCCCTGATTTTGTTTTCAAATACTTTGGGGATAATTGATACAGTGAAGCATTGTTGGGTGGGTTTTTTCTGTACTGTTTGTATAGTCCAGCACCCTCTTACTTGTGTTTCATAATTTTCCATCTCCTATTCATATAATTCAGTATCTGAATTGTAACCAACTGAGTCTTGGTTATCGAAGTGAAGCTCCCCATAAATGTTTGGCTCGGTATAGTCTGTATTATTATGGATCTGGTAAAGCTGTCTGACATCGACTTCCTCATCAATCGGTTCGGTCCAAGGTGCTCCTTGGGAAGGATTAATGGGTACAATGACTTTTTGACCATTTCCTTTTAACTTAATTTGTTCTTTGTCTAAGGATATGGAGGATTTCATCTTTCATCCCCAAGGTCAGCCAACTAGCGCTGGGAAGGATCTAGATCCTTCTTTTGGGTCGATGATTTCAAAATCAACCTTAGTCGAAATTCCTTTGATGGTCGTGTCAACATCTTTCCAAACCCCAATGGGTTCAATGAGGCCTTGGTCGGCAAGTTTTAGGTAAATGCCTAACTCATAGAGTCGAGGTCTGCCCATCTTTTCCCATGTATCTCTGGTCATGATATTTACCTGAGACCCGAAATCTAGCACCACTTGTCGGACGTGATAACCTTTGATTTCCAGGTCGACAAGTGGGTCGACATCGTTTTTGTCTTTTTGATTTAGGCTGCAAATGTTCTTAGTTTGTTTTCCACAGTTAGTGCATATTATTTCATGTAATAAATCAATGAACTGGGCTACAGACTTGTCGGTTTGGATGAGATGAGTTAATTGCTGTGTCATGTTAAGTCGACCGGTAATAATGTCTTCTTGCTGTGCAATATCATGAAATAGGTGTGTGGCTTCTTGATAAGTTTGTTTTTCCTTTAGAGGATCCCGATAACCATTTGTGTTTTTAATTTTACTAATTTGGGGGTTATCATGCCCTATTTTTGTGCCTTGGCGAGTGACAATATGCATATTTTTAGTGGTTAATATATCATGCTTTTGTACACAGGACAAGACATTAACATTCTTCTTATTATTGATTTTTTCTAACATGGTAGGAAAATCCTCCAGAGAGTGATCGCCTACCCCACAATGCATACAGAATTTAAGGTTAGTTCTGTCCTTGTACGAACAGTCTGCACATCTGTGCCCTTCTTTATAGTAGATGAAGCACTGGGTAGATCGACGTGGTCATATGTCGCGATTCCCGACGAATTGACCTCTTCCTCAAAACCCTTGTTGTCGATTGTCATACCGGCGCTCATATTGTCGGCCTTCGTATCATTGCCCATTCTGGTTGTTGGTATTATTTTGCTCATTGCTCTGCGCCACTGCATTCGTCTGGTAGACCGCCTGATAGTTCTGTCTATTTTTCAGTTTTAATTGACAGTTGGCCGTATTGTGACTTTTTGTCTCACATGTGGCGCACCAGGAAGCTTTTGCATTCTTTCATAGAATGATCCCTTATCTCCTGGAAAATATCGCAAAAGACTTTAGTTTGCACAAATCAGACATCTTGTCGGCTGTATTCTTGTCGACAATTGTCTTTCGAGTGTCCGGCCGTCAAACATTTAGTACACCAGATTTCTTGATTTTTGAGGGACAGTTCTTTCAAGGACTTCTGTACACTTTCCAGCTGTTCTTCTATCCTATGTTCCGTCGGATAGGTAGGTATATCTTCGTCCATTTCCACCTACAGAGCTTTGGTCAGTGCATCTTCATATGTCTTGAATGTTTCCAGACTGATGTGTCGGCGAACTTTTTGTGATAAGCCTACAAGGAACCATTGAATTAGTAATTTCTCATTAATAACATAATCTAATTGAATCAATAGGTACTTCCAACATTTGTCATAATCACGGACGGTTTCCCCTGGCTTTTGTTGCGTTGTCTTGAGCTTTTTGGCGGCCAGGTGCTGAGCATCTGGGGTCTTGAAAAAGGATAAGAACTGTGCTTTAATTTCAACTTTCGTTGCTTTGGGTTGCCTTTCTGAAAAGGTCATGTACTAGGTCAGGGGCCTTTTCCGTAAGGCTCCGGTGAACTGAGCCATCTATCGGTCTTCATCCTTCACCTGGTTCGCATCCCAGATGGACTCACAGATGAACCAATGTCGTCTGGGATCTTCGTCCCTCTCGTAGAGAGGAATGTGAGCTATTCCGTGACCCATGTCTGAGTCACTTTCACTACTCTTAGAAGTTGGCGGGGTCAGAGGCGTGGGTGGTGGGGACAGTGGGGGGATTGTTGATGAAGTTGCTCCTGCGAAATTTTGGTCGACGGAACTGGTACCGCCGTCGGTGGTCGATTCGTCTTCGACGTACAGTGGGTTGTTTTGGATTTCTACTGTCGATGTTCCATTGAAATTTTGTGTACGCAGGTCTGCGTGTTCTATTTCTTCAAAAGCTGTACTTGGCAGGGGGGTGCTCCTTCCTGTGTCGGTAAGAGCAAGTGGATACTTCGGAGGGATGGTGCCGCTTAGATCGTCAGCCAGTTCCCTTTGAATGGTCGATGTATGACAAGATGTCGTTAGGTGTACGTATCATCGCCTAGTCGACTCCAAATACTATAGTCACCAGCTCCTAGTCGGAGGTCATCTTTGATAATAGTATGTATTCTGGTATGTGGATTTAATGGGAAAAGGGTCGTTCCTTCACCAGGAGCTGTTAATTGGAGAGCTTCTGGATGCTCTATCCATACTTCTTCCTTCATAGAGGACACCTCTTGTTCGACGCCCTCTTCCCATCGGTCATGACCCGAATCTCACAGATTCTCTTCACGGTCGATCGCCCTAGGGTTTTGTTCTCTGTGCAGCCCATCGGCTCTTTCGCGTCTTGCTTCCCTTCTCTGCTGTCTCTCGTCCCTTTCTCATTTCTGAATGTCCGACATGCTCTCATACAATACTATTCTCTTTAAGTCTTCTACGGTCAACTTTTCATCACTGGTGATGGCTATCCTTCTGAAGTCGACTAGGATCCACTATACTCTATCTCCAACACAAGACTAGCTACCCCCCCATAGCCTACCCGATGCTTTTTAGAAAGCCCAGATAGTTCGAATCACTTGCTCAGGAAGTATTCCCACTCCCTTTCTGCAATAAATTTCTCCCACTTCCTCTGCTTCTCTGCCCAATTGGTGTTTGGTGGCTATTTGCACAGTGGTGGTCTGGGTTCGACGATGTGGCCTGCTCCATTCTCTATCAAGAATCTGAACAGCAAGGTCGGCAGGGAGCACAAGAATTGCTTGGTGAAATCTGTGTAGAATTTCACTTTAACAGTTTCTACCGATGTTCGGTCTTCAACTGCTTGCTCTTCACAGAAGTCGTCGACGATTTTCTCAAACCACTCCGATAGATTTGTTCATCCTCCTCGGAATAGTTTATCTAGAAACTACTGTTCTTTAGTTGCATCCGGTCTTCTCATCCAGAAGCTGCTTCAACAGTTGTGGCACAGACTCGACAAATTTTTCATGTGCCTCTGTGAAAAATCTGGCTCTAGCTTTAGCGACTATTAATCTGTTTCGTCTTGCGTAATTTGCAAATAGTTCGCAACTTTACGGTCCCACCAGTCCTTGATCTCCTACTCTGGTATCATATGTGAGCATATATCTTAGACATGTACTACCGGCAACGAAACCAATGTTGTTATCTCACAGATCACATAAGGTTACCAATAATACATACTAAAACATAACTATAAATTAGATACAGAAGACAAGAACATATAGGAAAATAGATTATATTAATGTAATGAGTTCATACAATACACAGAATTGAACTGAGTTCTTTGCTTGGCTCAACAGCCTAATATATACAATTTACAAACAATTACAAATAACTACCTGTCGGTTCGGTGAACCGACACGACTGTTAGTTAGCCGACTAATCTTTCTAGTTAGTCGACCGACTGACTTAGTCGGCTGATCGACTAGTCGGCCCATCGACTTAGTCGACTGACTAAGTCGGTCTTCGTTCAAGTCGACTTATGTCGACTTGCTATTCTGCCTGTGTGGGTCCTTTGCTTCCTTCGTAATCTACCTTTTTTTTATCGCGCGTGTGACGCGTCTTCTTTGGTTGTGCATGCGAGATTTTTCCTTATGCTCCTTTCCTAGGCCAATAGGCTCCCAAGACTCACATGTGGCTTGTATCGAGCCACAAATCAAGGGATATATGAGAAGGCGCACTCGGCACAGTACCTTTTTGCAAAAAAAAAAAAAAAAAATCTTGCGTAACTTCTTCTGTCTCTTGGCTTGTGCACCTTGTTTTTTTTTTTTGACATTTTATGCATGGGAACTACTTTCCATACTTGGATGCTTTGCGAGGTTAGCAGACCGATACAACTTCTTGATTAGCACCATTGAGAGGCTCATGATGGAGGGTTCAAGTTCCAAGTAAGCTTGGAATGACAAAGTAACCTATGTGCTTCTTATTGGGACCAACCTAGCAGTGAAGAGTAATGTTGTCTTTTCTCTAGGACTATTTCATCATCTTATCATAGTCCACCTCCAATTTCACCAAGTGTGGGTAGTGTCCCATTCCGACATAGAAATCCAGGTGGCCTTGGTCCTTCTCCCATTCTTAGGCTCCTGGGGTTTTGCGCGTGCTTGCTACGGTTTTTTCTATTGCTGTTCTTCCTAGATTTCATATTTTCTTCATCTGGCTCTGCACCACCCTTCCTAAAATAGATATGGACTTTGACGACTTGTCCATATTGAAAACTAGAAAATACCTGCAAGCAAGGGTGGTCAAGGTGAATAAGTCACTAGACTTTGACGAATTTCACTAGAGCAGCATAGAGCACAAGCTGTAACTGGCCCTTTGGCCCTTACCCGATCTGTTGACACCTGGAGATCCCACCTAGATTGCTAGAAGATGAGCCCGCTTTCCAAGCCTGCAAACTTTTTGAAAGATGGCATGGAATCTGGTTTGTACCCCACAGAGTTTGTCAAATTGGGAAAGAAATTTGGTCCCTACCAGAGTCCATTCTAGCACCGCTGGTAGGACTGCTAATCTACTGATCTACTAATATCCAAGGATGACTTTTTCAAAGACTTCTAGCTAGGTCAAATTGACTTGCAGACTGCTACCATCTGTCTTATGCCTGCTCTTGGATATACTGACACACTGAAGGCTGCAGCAAGTGCTCTAGTCCACAAGGCTACTCGCCATGACACTCACCAAACCATTTGTAACTGTAACTGGTGCTCAAGCAGCACGTTCAAGTAATGTATGTTTACTGTAGGGGCACCTCGATCTTATAGGAGGAGCATCAGATCATCTTTCGTGTAGGATTATCCATGTGCATTATTATGACAACACCTGCATCGGGTGTACTAGATTTTCTTCTTAGATTTGCTATGATTACCAGTGTTGTCATTTCCCCATACTAACATTTTTTATTGAGTGTTGATGAACTGGATGGTCACTGTTATAGAGTTTCCCACACTTGATCTGCGTGGGTTGTCATCCTGTCACAAGCACCAAATATTTTTGGAATCTTGATGTATTTAATGGTATGTCAAGGCTTGCTAGCTTTCTGCCCCCCCTGCCATTTTCTCATAGCTGGCTTGGTGGCAGTTTACGTGCACCATGCTTTTTGCACAACTTCTTCTTTCGGTGCCACCTCATCTTTTCATGCATGCTGCGCTAGGGATGCCTTGCTTGCTGGCTCAATTTTATTTTTTGGGCTGCATGCCTAGGCCTTAATTTCTTGCACTACTTTAATATGTTGGTGCTAGCTTAGGCTGTGCAGCAGTAAAAACCTTGTCTTGGAATGTCTGAACCATTATCTCAACCTTATCAATTTCCTCTGTAGCTTCCTTTGCTTGTGCAGCCAACTACTCAACACGATTGGAATGGACATGTTCCAATGAGTCTTCCTCGATCAATTGCAATATGACTTGAAGTTTTTGTTGTACCAGCTGAATCTGGTCTATGAGATGCTCATCTTCTGACTTGAATTCCTCAAACTTAGCTTCCCTAGATTTTTCATTCTCACGAATGGTCTGCATTTCATGTTGCAGCCTTTTGATCTCCGCATTTTTAATGACCTTCTATTGGAGGGGAAGATTTCGCATTTCTTCCTTTGCAGCACTGATTTTCTCATCTCCCTCTCACACACTTTTCCTTATTTTCTCAGTTGTGTCATCTTCGAGTAGTGCTCCCTAGATGGTCGCAACAACATCTATGGCCTTGGCGCAGAGTGCTTCACCTTCTCTTATTTTCTCAGCAACTTCAGGCATTGCTTTTCTTCTTTCCGCAAGCACCTCCAGGGGTGTGCTTGTCATCTGCGTGGCTTGCAGATCTTCCACTTGCTGTCGAAGATCCTATGTGATCTTCAGGATCCTGGTGACTTTAGACAAGGAGTCTTCATATTCTTGTCCTTCCCCTGGTGGAAATGCTACAATGGCATTCTTGATAGAATCCACCAATGCGACATGGTTCTGGTCACGTGCCAATATTTTTTGCTCTTTCTCAGTAAGGAGGGTGATGCATTCCTTTAGTTCCTGCTCTTTTTCCTTTAACAGGTCCTTGCACAACTTGGTCTTCTTTTGTTGTTTTGCTTCCTGGTAAGCAGCATCATTTTCCCTTAGCCAAATTTCTAACGCGGATCCTTGCTGAATGTTATGAAATTCCTCTAGGAGAGCTTGGAGAAATCTATCTGCACACTATTATAATCAAGACCTGCACTTGCCTCTGCATTTAACTTGAGCACGTGCCTCTAAATCACCACTTTGATTGGTGGCACTAGAACTGGTGTAATTAGTGATATACTAGGATCAACACCATATGTCTCAGCCTCAACTATGGCTTTGACATCCTGAATGGCCTCGATCAATTTTTTGATATGGCCCTCCACTTGGGTTGCAATGTTTACTTGCTACATCTTCAGACTAGTGAGGTTATATTGCACAAATTTAGCAATAGTGTTGGCAAGTTCCTATAGATCATGTTTAGTTAATTTGTTTGTGTTCACCATTCTATCGACATTCTACTTCTTCCACGACGATTGGCCCTCTTCTTGATGTACCCACGTCTGTTCTTGCGTCTGGTCTTGACTTGGCTAGTGTTTTGATGGATGATGGTCTGACTCATCCATATCATCATCATCCTCGATGTGTTCTTGAGAGGGATCATCTTGAGTATCATTTCCTTCATGCTCTTCATCATTAACTTGGTGGAGCAGTGGTTCCTCTGCATTATGCTCTTCAAGCAGTGGCTCTGCTAGCCATTCATGCCATTCTTCCAGCCAAAGATTAATATCATCATCATCCTCGATGTGTTCTTGAGAGGGATCATCTTGAGTATCATTGCCTTCATGCTCTTCATCATTAACTTGGTGGAGCAGTGGTTCCTCTGCATTATGCTCTTCAGGCAGTGGCTCTGCTAGCCATTCATGCCATTCTTCCAGCCAAAGATTAATAATTGCATCCACATCATCATTTTTCATCATGAAGATTGCATGGTGTACCTGCTGCAGTGGGTCCTTTGTTGGGAGCAGGGTTATATCATGCACATCATCTTGAAACTTGATGAATGCAGCATACCTATGTACAGTCACGGCGGAGATTCTATGGGACTACCAGACGACCTAACGCAGCACCTCTGCATGCATAAAGAAAGCAATGTTGTTATCTTTGTAGTGATCACTGTCCACCTTATCTTCCCATAGATTATGGTACCTTGCACCCAAGAAAGCTAGTGGGACATCCATTTGAACATAGTCTGGAGGGTCAGCCTAGACAGTGAACGGAATCAATATTAGTAGCCATGAATAGTGAAATTTGTGGTCTTCTTTGTGTTGAGCCAGCATCGTGTCATCGATAAGTGTGTTTAGCAAGTACCGCGACTAGTTGAATCTTCCTCCTAGTGAACATAAGTTTGTAAGTTCCACCACTGCTATCGAACATTGCGTAGGTATCATTTTATGGAATATCTTACAGGATAGGATTTTTGTGGCAACGCAAATTTTTTTGTCTTGGATGGGCCCCAGTAAGTAGCCCTAGGATGCTCACTAAAGGTTATGCTTCTACTTGATGTTTTTAGTGTTGTGTTTATCTAGGTACGGCACAAGATCTTTTCCTTCATTTGGGATCCCAGTTATCCTTCCAATCAACTCGACATCAACCGGATATGGCTGATACAACCATAGGTATCCTCCATGGAAGAAGACCAGTAATTGATTCACGTATGTATTGACCTGTATGCTATGTCCAAAGTGAGGCATGAACATCATGTTGGTTAGTCCTGCGGTGGCAAGTACCTTGGCCCACTTCTTTGGCTTGAGAACCTGGGCATCACTTATAGCGGACTAGGTTATGCTCATGCAGTCTTTTATCTGTAACCCCTCCTTCTGTCGAGTGTCAAAGTCTTGGAACTTTAATACAACCAACTTGGGCAGTATGTCGTGTAGTAAGGTCATGCCAGCAGGGATCTGTGGTGCTACCAGAGTAGTCACCACCTTTTTTGGAAGATCCACCTCCACTGTGTCAACTCTTCTTGACCGAATGTAACAAGGAAAATTTGGGTTGGCCCGCTCTACCTCGGGCTCTGTCTGTGGTAGCTAGCTTTCACTTTTGACATCTTCTGCTTTCTCACTAGCAAGTTCCTTTCCCCGCTCGTCTGGAGTGATTGGAGCCTTACGTTTCCTATGCTTTGATGGTGGTCATATAGACACCTCTTCTGGCTACGTCTCACCGGGTTGCCTCAACTCTCTGTCAGGTGCCACAGCTGCTTGTTGCATTCCTGGAGCAACTAGTATTCTCTGACTAGGTTTCGGATAACATACGACCCAGGAGTTGGAATAGTATCATGACCATTTTGTCTACTTTGGTGTTCTTTCCATTGAGTTGATCTTTGGTGGATGTTGTGGTTGTTGACCCTTTCTTGACTGTATTTCTACTTCCTCAAAAATGGGGCAACCAGAGATGATAGTAGCTTCTAATGCCTCACTCTCACTAGGAATGTTAATTACCATGGGTGCCGTCGTAATTAAACATGGACATCAAGGTTTAACTCTACAATGGCTCAGTTCTAGTGCTCAGTATGCATAACAACTGCTTGATGAGGAAGACAAATATTTACTTATCCCTCAGCATCCTTCAATCATCATTTGACAGGAGGTCAAAGTCTAATCAATTCCCTGAGTTGTTGTTTCCAATGCCTCTTCATTAATTTTTGTGACTGGCTTTTCAGGTTATACCTGTCAGGCTAGTTATGGTAGTTATTTCAAGGATGGGTAATGGGATTAACAAGTACGATTCCCTATTCCTTGTATTGTGCTGGATTAATATCACATCGTTGTCACAACTGGCCACATTTTGATCAGAGATGCATTGTTTTAATGCTAGCCATCCTGTCATTCCATCTTCTTGCCTTCTTTTGCCCTGTCTTGCTTTTTCCCTATCTATCCACACTTCGTTCGCTTGCTTGATGTTGTGTGATGAATTGGATTTTTGTGTGGTCTATTTCTCGTGCTTTTTTGTTGGTTCTGTCGGAATCTTGCAATAGAGTAGGTTACGTCTTTTGGCCTCTTTTTTTTATTTTTTATACGAGTTGTAATATGGTTTCAGGAAACTATCGTTCACCATACTCGCGACATGGGTACCATTGAATATTCTGGGGTTGTCCTGCATCCATATCAAGAACATGTGCAATTCTATATGGCCCTAGCCACTGTGTCTTTCACCTGCCTAGTTTCTTGAATAATATGTTGTCATATTGTAGGACAAGTCTTCCTTCCTTAGATGGCTTCATCCTGATATATTGATCATGACATGTCAGTTGTCACTACTGAATTGGTTTATTCTATAGTCGCAAGGGTATTTTCATCCCCTTCCAAATCTCCTTCTATTCCCCTCCTTCCTATGCAGTTGGTAGGGAATAGGCTCTGGTACTCCTACAAGAGATCTGCGATTTTTTCAACTGCTTCAATATGCGAATAATTTTGGACATTGGTTAGGTTTGGGTTCTTTGATGATCCAATATGCACTTGTGTGATTTTCATGGGCTGGGAAAACTGAGCACTTATACTTCCTTCTTCGTTCTAAAGAACAAGATTCATTGAGGGTTGTTTATCAGCCATTACAGCTGTATTCAGAACATGTTGGGGTCCTTGTCATAGCTCCTCAAATGTATAGCATGTCTTAGTTGTCCTATCGAAGGTGTATGCAAAACTCTCATAAGTGGGTAATTCCCTTGACTCAGCCTCCACCCGTTGCACATACCTTGTAACTCTTGTGCACCTTCTCATAGAGACTTCGTGTAATCTATTTTTCCAATTCTCTAAAGCCTCTTTTGAATCAAATGTACATGAACTTGGGTATTTCCAAATTAGGTTTCCCTCAGCTGTTGGACTGGTATAATCTTCCTGCATAGTTGTAACATTGTAGATCTGGTCGAGATAGTCAGCCTGCCCCTCATTATAGACAGGCTCGACGTATCTTTCTCCTTCAAATTGATCGATGGGAGATACGACCCTCATTTCTTCATAATCAAATGAGAGAATCCTTTTCTTGAAATTAATGATGGTCTGATTTTCTATGGCCCAGTCTATCCCCAGTAGTACACGGTAAGGGTTCATGTCATCTACAATGTTAATGACCTCAAAGTCTACAGCTTTTCACAGTCCTTCGACATCAACAATTACATTGCTCAACCAACCAATGGGTAGGAACTTTTCCAAATTGGCAAGTCACAAATGGATAGGAGACCAGTCCAAGCGCGGCTTGCCCATGCTTTCCCAAGTTTGTCGCATCAAAATATTGACATTTGAGCCTATATCTAAGATGATATAGTCCATGTCATAGTTACCTATCTACACATTCATCCTTAATTTGTGGTCAATTCTACATTTCTTTTGTACTTGGTTAAATTTCTTCTCCATTTGTGGCTCTACTAGAACATCGATTATCATTGCTTGTAGCTCTACAATAGCTTCTTTGTCTTGCATTAGTGTTAAACAACTAGACAGAAAGGTTCTTAGCTTACTAACTTTTGGTGGGGCGTTCTTCTGCAATACATGTCAGAACCGTTCAGGCATGTCCCTAAATTTTGTAGAGGTCGATGGTACTTCTAGGTTTATGAATTCCGATTGCATATCCTAGAATATTTCTTTCTATTTTTGGACAGTTAGTGGCTCCTTTTTCTATGCCACTGGCCTCACTTGTGGCTACGGTTGTTATTGTGGGTTATCTTGGCCTGCTCCAGTCATCACACCTCCTTGAGTTACAATGAATATGTTCAGGTCTCATGGTTCAGTCACGATCATCTAAACATTCACATTTGAGTTTGGGTTTAGGTTTGGTGGAGGGCAGGTGTGGCAATGGTTTTTTCTTGCCACTTTGCAATCAGCTAAGGACATTGCTCGACATTATGGTCCTATCCTTGACAATATGAACAGGTTTTGGCAGGATCTAAACAATATCTGGAAAAGTGACCCAGTTTTCCATAGTTATAACATGTAACTTGAACTCTTCCCCTACCAAATCCTCCCCCTCCTCCACCTCGTCCTCTGAAGTTTCTGCCACCCCTTCCCTGTGGGTGTAGTTGCTGTGGTGGGTAGTGGTTCTGCTGGTAGTGTTGTTGATAGGGGTTTTGCTACGTGTACGGCTGTTGAAGCACGTACTGTGGTTGATACTGATTAGGTGGGAATTGTGCAGGTTGATACGAGGCTTGCGCCTATTTATCCTAAGTGAACCCCTCAGTTTTTATTAAGTACATGTCGACTGTATTTTCTTTAAGGATCTGGTATGCTCTACAGTCCTCTTCGTCATGTCCTACTGATTTACAAAATTTACAAAATAGGTTTGCTAGGGTACTTACAATTTTTTCAAATATAAACATTCTTCTTCACGATGGCCTCTTGACTGGCATATATGACACCATGGTAGCCCATGGTCGTTTAATGGGTTAGGTGCACCTAACGTGACATAGCTCAGGAAGGTCGGAAAATTATCCTTAGTGTGTCTGTCTGTCGTACATTTTGTGCACCACAAGTATTCTTGTGCTTCTTTACCCTTCTTGATATTTTGAAGCTGTATTTTTAGGTTTGGCAGCTACGATTGGATCTGCACCATTGTGGTGACACCATCGCCAATGGGTGAGGCTTCTAACTGTATTGCCAGTTCTAGTGCTTCTATCTGTGATTCAATATTTTGCTGTATCAACGGTCCCTGAATGTGTGGTAGCAACGCAGCAATAAACCATTCTTTGTGTTGTACATCAGACATTTGGAAGCTTACTTTAGCCATCAGTGTTTTAAACCATTGGTCAAAATCCCATATCGTTTCTACTAGATCTTGTTTGATCTCTTTTATTTTGGTAATACACTGTGACTCTGATTTAGATTTCCTGAACTCAGAGATCATTGCAGCTCAGATCTCCTCAAGGGTCTTCTACGGTGCTCCATCTAGTGCAACATAGAACTTCATGAACCAATATAGCGCACGTCCCCTCAAGCTCATGATCATTTGCACCTTCTTTATGTATGCACTATGGAATAAACATACCATCCAAATAAATTCATAGAGGAACCAATGTTGTTCGGGGTCTTCTGTTCCATTTCCATTAAATGTAGGTAACCGGATGTCTGTCATAGCCATTAAGTTGTCTCTAAGATCTTCCGGGACAGGGTTCAAAGGGGGTGTACCTCCTTGCACACTAGTTCCAGGGATAGTGCTATATGTATTAGTGGTCCTTTCAGGGGATGAAACTTTAGATCTTGTTTTAGGTGATATTGATGGTGCAATGCAGTTGTGCTCTGATCCCGATGTCTCCTTAGAGTCCTCTAAATCTTCAAGTCCTTTCGAGATCGGGCTGTAGTCTTCCTCTTCAATGCAAGACCCTTAGTCTTCGCACAACCGAATTTCATGTTTGGTTCCTTCGAAAAAACTAGGATTCTATCGCCCCCTTTCGGTTTTCCTTCTCTTTCCTGATCTGAATCTTCTCCCACTCCTTAGGACTCCAAAGTCTAGTGCAGGTTCTATTCTTCTGGGAAACATTTCAGCATACCCTCCCCCATGTTCTTACTTGGTCATCTGTGACATAACCTCCTTCTAGGCTCATGAATAAAATACTCAAGTGCAAAATACCCTTCTCAGAGGCAAGTAATTATATCCATGTACTGATACCTAACAAGTATCTCCTTCGTGGTCCTTGGAAAAACAAAATTTCAGATTCACTATATGAGGTTATAGTATCTACTAAAAACTCAGTAATATATCCTTGAAATATACTATCAACCGAAAAATAAACAACTCTAGAAACAAAGTTACTTACACTAGTTACCTCATGAACCAGCTGGTCGCTCCACTCAACAATCTCCCTTCTCTGTAAATTGGTATGTTTAGTGGCCAATCTTAGTAACCATTCATGTAGTAAAATGGGGAACTAAGAAAAGAAAATATCATGAATATTAGAGTATATATATTCATCTATCCATTTCTCTATGCTCAACTGTGTTCTTGTGCTCTCTTCTTGCACAAATGCCAGCATTTTAGAATCCATCCAGTATTCTATCTCCTTCTTCATTAGGTGCCACAACATTTCCCTTGATTTGATCAATAAGGTCCCGAAAACGAAACCATTTGTTGGCCACTTTCCTAACTCGCGTGACCCAGGTTCTATGCAGCCCACATATCCAACAACTACCTGAGATACTGGCCCGACAGAGCAGTCCCTATCGGAAACGCCTATGTAGTAGGCGTAGTCTCACCCAAGATATCTCTTAGATGGGTAACTACCGGAACCATGTTTCCATGATTGTCAAGGGACTATAGTCCCTTGGATCGCATCCAAGGATCTGAATGAAGATAGCAGGATGGATAGACAAAGGATTCAATCTTACACGATCAAGCACAAATACATGTCATCACGTGAAACTTGACCTTTCTTTCCACTTCACAACTGGCACAATTTGTGTAGGACAACTGACTCATACCAATCGGACCTATGACTCAAGTCATGACTCAGATAGAAACATACAGGTCAACAGGTACATGTTCATTTCAGTGACACCTCTCCAATTATTCATCTACTGATTATGGAGTAACACCAAATATTTAAGTAGTATTTAACATTATACAAAAAACAAACAACAACCATTCACATAAACATTTACCATATCAATCATTCACTTAGACGCAAGAGATAACGTGGAAACCCATATGGGAAAAACCACTAAGGTGCTCTTCATATGGCATGAGAAAAGGATACAGTAGCTTGCAGTCCACGGGATGCAGATTGATCTTAAAATATGTCTTTAAGACTCAAACTTAAGGTTCTCATGCTCTGTGGTTTGCTCTTCTACTCTACACCTACTCCTAGCGGTCTACGCACACAGCATCCAGATCTGTGGCTCAACAGCCCCTCTATTGCTACCCAACTCTTCCTAAATCTCATTTTCCCCGTTCCCTACAACATTACATCAAAATAGAATCCTTCCCTGGATTACCACTGAACAGACAAAGCTATTACAGAAAATTGACCTCAAACATAATCATAGTGGATGAGAAACAACTAAAGCCAATGGAAGCCAACACAAGCCAGCTGAAGCCAAACTTTTCACTATTGCATCCCTCCTATTTATACTATTTTACATGACCCCATAGGTTCGGCTGCATACCAGGGTTAACTGTCACTATCAACCGCCCCTTAGGCTACAGCTATGGTGATCATGACTTTACACGAGGCACTATCGGCTTGATTTACAAATATCCTCTCATATATGTGTAGCTACAAGCTTATGTCGCCACAAACGGCCATGATCTAGATTCTGTATCTGTCTCTTTCCAGCCATTATCACTTCCGCGCTTCTGTGCTTGCCTTTTCTTTGCAATCTTCCTTTGTTTTTATCGTGTGTGTGGCACATCTTCTTTGGTTGTGTGTGTGATCTTTTTCCTTATGCTCCTTTCCCGGGCCAAAGAAGTATGAGGAAGTATTGACTAGAGGGTACTAACCAACTACTGACTGGAAAGAGAATATGTTGAGTATACAAGAAGAACACTTTGCAGATGTATTGGAGGAATGTGTTGTCAGATGGACACAACGCACAAAAAGGAAAGAATATTTGGTTTGATGAGAAGTAAAAGTAATTAAGGAAGCAACATGTATTTCAAAAGAAGAGTTTAACTAAATGACAAGTCATTAAGGTTTTATTGAAAGTGAAATCAGTCGACGAAAAGTTATTTTGGGAGAAGTAAGCCAAGAAGAAAGTGTCGAAGAAGTGTGATCAGAAGGTAGATTGACGAGGAGACAAAGAAATACAAAAAATAATTCAAGTTGACAAAGTATTCGATCGACAATCGATAGATGCTACAACGAACAAGTTTAATAGTGACATCACCATAGTAGGGGTAGTTACAAAAATAAATGCGCAGCTATGGTTGTAGTTGGAGTAGGAAAGATGGTGTAAGGAGATGAGGCAATTGCAGGTGATACCTGGGGAATATCTAGATATACTGGAACTCTTAGGGAACTTCTAGAAGAATATTTGACTAAACTAGGAAGATTATAAATAGGGGAATTCTTGTTAGAGAAGGTGTTGTTGTTGTCATCCCTAAGTCTCAAAATTTAACTATGAATATTGTATACAGTTGCCTCGAATGCACAATAGAGCATCGAATCAAAGTATTTTCCTATGCAATTTTCATTTCTAATATTAATAGAATCCATAATCCTTGGAATTTCATGTGTGTTGTGCTTTGTTTGTGTGCTCACTTTGTTTTTTGTGTTCTATTTTTTAAAATCGCTTGACCACTAAGGCATGCATTCCCATTCTAGCATCAGTTGGTATTAGAGTTGCGTGACTCTGAACGCAGGTGGTCAATCCCACCAGAATCAGTTGGTATTAGAGTTGCATGAATCTAAATGCAGGAGGTCGAGCTTGCTATCATCGAGAGTAAACATCAAGTATATTGTAGTCTCACATGCTACTAATATTACATAATACAATGATAAAAAGACTAAGATCGGTGATGGTAAAGTTTCAAGTTCAAGCCTTTGAGAATATATTTATTGTTTTAGAGGAAAAAATTATCATTTGATTAATATGTATATAACATATGGGAACAATCTATAACACCCAATTTTTTACCCTGGAATGTTATTATGTAATTATGACGGAAATGGATGGAAGTCAAACATGAATGATGCACTGTGACCAAAATATGTAATATCTGCATTTTATATTTAATATAAAAATAGACGACTACTGTGGACCAAGAAGGATGAAGAAGAGATGGGGGGTATCATTCCACAAGAGGAAGAGTAAGAGGGGTTTAGAAGAGATATGATCCGAGTGACTTAGAATTTAAGTTACCACCTTTATATAATCCATTTATCCTTTGTTTTATTAGCCTCCTACCCATTATTAAAGTTCATTAACCTTAATTATGGATTAATTAACCTAAGTCTAGTATTAAAGGGGGAAAAGTGTCCAACACCATGTATGCCACTTGGCTAGTTCTCCACATACAGATAATTATGTATTACTATACCACTAATTCATTCATTATCCCATGCTTAACAAACCTAAACCACTGATGCTTATACCACCATTATTAGAACTATCGATTGGATCCATAGTGAGAATAGAGGATTGGATAAATATATATCGAAACTTGAAACCTCCTAGTGGATTGGTAGCCCCAACTCAGGGGTAATGGGAGGAACATTCTTCGAATTCATTTAGTTGGCTATATTTTCTAATAAGTTCCATATGTGTAAAAATGAATAGTATTTACTTATGATTGTATTAATTATTACCATCATATGAATTAAGAGAACATAATTAATGGTAATGGTGAATGTTTACTTTTGGAAATAGATAAAGGGTTTTTATATATGTTTTAAAAGTGATTATACACATAATCATTTCTTTTGTAACTGTTTAATAGAAATCAATAGGAAAATGAAATTAAATATCAGTGGAAAATTCAGACACCAATTTTAGTACCCCATGTCCCCAAAGTCACAATGAAGTCACCTGGTTCATGATAACTTGGTATCCTTTTATTACTGAATTCCACCGTTTTACAAGTGTTTAGACTTAAACTATTACCAACCTGATATGAGGGATAACTTGTATGAGATGTATAAATAGCGCACACCAATGTGTCATGTGGAGAAAAACATACCCAACCAATATGGATGAAACTACCCATGTGAAATGGATAATTGGAGTTGTTTCAGGTGTCCAACACTAGGCTTGCATGGACCGAATTTAAATTTTATAGGAGGGATTACAAGCTACACAGGAAGTGCATGACATAAATTAATACATCAGATTTGTTTGGAAAAAAATGTATAATCCCTCCGTTGTGGAATTTAGAGAAGAAACTAAATTACTAAATGGATTTTCAAATAATTGGTTCAAATTTAGAGAGAAGTGGTGAAAATATTTGTGAATTTTAGTTTAAAAAAATGGAAAAGTTATAGTTTGAGGGTTAATTGTTTAATGCAATAAGACTATGAAATATGTGATACTAAAATGCTAGATATGATTATCAAATTCCACATGCAAACTGGTAATGTAAAATATGTAATGGAGCAATGCATGTTAATAGAAAATATTGGTAAATATTTGGGTAAAATTCAAATTAGTGCCAAGATCACAATTTATGTCAACAGACAAAAAAATCGATAGTCATGGGTATGGATGGAAACATTTCCGACTAGAGGAAAATCCAGGTGTAATGCTATATTGGCCAAGAGTGAAATTCAAGGGGACATTAGTGCTAAAATTATGTTAAGTCTAACATTATTTATAACCTCATAGATATATAGCTCAAAAATTAAGTGACCATGAAAAAAAGAAATTTGGGAAAAATTTGACGTGTGTTCTACCTATGCCACATAGGAAAAGGTATGACATGGAGCGACCACATGTGTCAAGGTGATGTGTATAGAGATGGCATCAGTTATCCATCTAGATTCAATTTGCATGTGGAAACTAGAAAGGATAGAATGCATGGGTAGAATCTGCGTAAAAAAATATATAGGTATGGTTTATGTTACGGGAAGCCACAAATCATTTAAAGGAATAAAGAATGAGCCTATCTAACCATTGATCATCCCTGGAGATCAGTGGATGATGATTATTTCGAAGGCTCAATGTATTCACAAAATAACATAAGGAAAGGATCTAAAACCAAAACCATCGAAGGTAATTGATTTTCCCTGTAGTGTTTTGGAGGCACAAATCTACTTTTTAATACCATTATCTAGCCATCCAAAACCATCCTCTTAAGTATTCAACCTGCCTATGGTTCAAATTTGTCAAGAAGGATAAATAGGGTACCATGATCGATGACTGAGGATCATAGCACATTGTTAAATTGCACACTTATTAGTGAGGGATAAATGAGTCATTGTGAGAAAACCATCGATCCACTTGTTGAGTTTTCATTAACAATGGTTCCAACAAAAAAGTTTGAAAACCGCCTCCACATCAAGTCATTATTGTTTTCAGTAAAGGAATACAACTAACGTATTTTTCTCTAGGGACACACGATGTGATGATGTGGTTGACGAGGGAATGATATGGATGCATCACAAGTTGACACATGTGACTGTATGACACACCAGCAGACACATGTCATGACACATCAACACCTTGTCACATCAACAAAAGAAAAAAAATATGAAGCCAAATTTTATTTTGGCTTTAATAGGAGAAAATTAAATCATAAATTAATGAGACTTGTTCCATTTTGATGCCATTTATTAGTGTTATACAATATATAGTTGGGGGCGTGTAACTCGAGCCTACATGAGTTAATTTAAGCCAACATGTTGATTGAGTAAACTTTAAGTAAACGGATGAATATAAATAGAGGTGTAGTGCTCCTCATTTGTGACACACACACTCACTTGGAATAATGCACTTGTGGAGGAGAGGAGTTGCTGGAGGAGGAGAATCAGGTTTTTGATCTCCTTGTTGGTTTTACCTTTTTCCCTTTTGGGGCATCTATATTGAGGAAGCTTTTGCTGGGTTTTTCCCTTAGGGGTTTTCCCAGGATAAATCTGTGTTGTTCTTGTGATACTGTTTCTTTCAGTGTTCCTGCTTTATATGCTTTTATTATGAAAAATGAAATGATATACTTATGTCTTAGTTAAGCATATGAAAATTTAACACAGTCTAACTCTATATGTCTAATCTAGTCAAACAATCAGTTATAATCAATCTAATTAGTCTAACTGCAAGTGGTAGGTGAGAAAAGGTGCCTTCCCACATGCAGTCATGCATAACTGGTGCTAACTAAAATGAAAGTGAACTAACTAAATGTAACCGGATAATAAATAAGCTTTGCTAGTTACGAACTTCCAACAATTGAAGGAGGTTGGTGCTAGGAATCGTAGTGGCTCCTAAAATGTAGGTATTGGTATAGGATGCGCCTAAATTGACGCATGCAAGTGCAGCCAGTCTCAGTTATCCCCCATCAGTGTTCCCCACACTATAGTGAATGGTACATGTGAACCCATTAGGCCAAGTGGACCCAACGGTACTAGTGGACCTAATAGTAATAAAATGACTCCTAAGTTAGGCTAAAATAATCTAATAGACAATTTGGTAAAGGGAGGATTATAAATCCTAACACCCCCCTGAATCCTAACTTGGACAACTGGGAACCTTGGAAACAACGCCATAAGTCACCCATATACAATATAAAAGATAAAAATGTTGCTTAATAAACTGAGGAAATAGGGGAAAACCTCATGGGAAACCCCACCCCCCCCCCTCAAAATAAGCAGGAATGGGAACAATGAATCAAGCCTTAACACCTAAAAGAGACCTCTGAAAGGAAAATCTCTTTTCAATAAAAGACTTGGTAAAAATGTATGCAATTTGATCCTCTATAGCACAATGATGCAAGATGATAGTTTATTCATGCACTAGTTCCCGGATATAGTGCATGTGAACCTCAATGTTCTTTGTTCTTTGTTTCTTAACTGGATCACTGAAATTTTTTTATGGTGCTCTAGTTGTCACACTAAATATCCACTGAAGGTGAAGTGTGAACCTGAATATTATCAAGATGTCATGTAGCCAAACTTCCTGAATAACTACATTCACAGCTCCCCAATACTCTTCCTTTTCTAAAGAGAGTGCATGTGATGCTTGCTTCTTGTCGGACCAACGAATTGGCCCGGTTCCAATCATAAACACAAATATTGAAGTGGATTTCCTATCATTCCCATATTTTTCCCATTCTAAATCTATGAAGCCTATGAGATCAATTTGTGCACCAGATGAATAATGAATCCCATAGTGTTTAGTACCTTGCACATAGTGCAATTTCCTCTTTGATGCCTTCCAATGAAGCTCATGTGTCTCCTACATGTACCTAGCAACAATACTCACAACATAGGACATATTTGGTCTCGAATGAGTGTTACAGAAGGCTCCCAATGAGTTGTCTGTAGAGATTGTTGTCTACAAAAGGTGTATAGATACCTTCCTCTAGCCTGATGCCAGATAAGAAAGGACAAGGGGTTTCCTTGCAGTATTTCATGTGGAATCTCTTGAGCATGTCTGATGAATATTTGGATTGTGAGATCATGATTCTCGAAGTATTTTGACTTACTTTGAGACCAATGAATTGTCTTAACAGTCCTAGATCAGACATAGTGAATGCTTTGTTTAGGGTTGATTTGATGCTTCTCAATCCAACAACAAAGATGCTAGTAATGAGTAAATCATCCACATAAAGCACAATCAATAGAAAGAATCCCACTTTCTTCTGCATGTAAACGTTGCAATCTGATTTACATCTTTCAAATTTATGTGAGATGAGGAATGCATCCATCTTGGAGTACCATTCCCTTGGGGTTTGTTTGAGTCCATACAGTGATTTCCTCATTCTACAAACTAAGGAAGGATCATCAATAAACCCCTCAAGTTGTTTCATATATATCTCTTCCTTCAAATCACCATGGAGGAAGGAACTTTTCACATCCATGTGGTGTACCTCCCATCTCTTGGAAGCTACAACTGCGAAGACAAGTTTGATAAAATTGATTCTAGATACTAGAGAAAATGTATCATTATAGTCCAAGCCTTGGACCTGAGAGTATCTTTTGGCCACCAACCGAGCCTTGTAATTGGTTTTGGTTCCATCAAAGGCTATTTTGGTCTTGTAGAACCACTTGCACTGAACAAGATTCCTCCCTAGAGTTAAGGAGACATGTTCCCAAGTTTTATTGTCATGTAGCAAATCAAATTCCTCATCCATAGCTACCTGACATCTAGGGTCATGGAAAGATTCTTTGAATGTTTGAGGATTTGATCCCAAAATAATGACGCGCCTCTCAAGGAGAAGTGGATTTATGTGAGACAGTGCAACATTCACTTTCTAATACTAGGACCTTGTTCTTCTCTTGTCATCTGGAACCCCAGCACCATTTCCAACTGCTTCTATGAGCTGCTGAGCCCATTTAGGTTGTTGAAATGAGGTAGATGTTGGATATGGATCTAGATCCCTTTGAGTTGTAGGATCAATATCTGAATCATGTTGGTTTTCCTCTTCTTCTAAATATGAATCTAAATCTAAAATGTTAGACAACAAATATGTATCTACAATAAGGAGAGAAGGAGTTTTGATACCTTCATCTGCTTTGAATGGAAGTTGTGGTAGCTCTAAATTTGAGTATGGAGTGAAGTGAGAGAAAGCATATTCCTTTCTCTATAATATTCCCAGTTGAGATTTGTTTGACCTCTACTGAGTCAGAGCCAAATACTACTTGCTTTGGTGAGCCAGTGTGAGTCATTTGGTATACAGACAACATAATAGCTACAAGAGAGGGCACGTAGAGGACATATTTGAACTCCCCATGCTGTAATTTGATGGAACCTCTTCCTGCTGCTGGAATTTGGGAGTCAACACCCATATGAATAGTAGGCCCTCCTATGAGGTTGAGAGTGGAGAAGAAATCCTTGGAGGCAACCATGTGGTTGGATGCTCCATAATCATTCAAATAGGTTGTCAACCAAGAGAGGCCAGATTTCAAGGCATGGCACCTTTCATGATCATCTGTCAATTGTCCATCATCAGAATTCTTGGCTCTTTGTGGAAGAGCTATGTTATTCTTCTTGAGGAGAGTTGACAGTTGGTTGATCTACTTCTTCATACATCGGTCTTCAAGGTGAATACCCCTCATACAATTAGGACATATATTATTTTCGAACTTCTTCTTCTTCTTAGAGCCCGAAGCTCCTTTAGAAGTCTTATGATTCTCTTTAGGATTTGAATTAGCTGCTTTAGTCTCCTTCCCCTTAGATATCCCTTTATCTTGCACTTTGGTAGAGTCTGTCACTAGGAGGTATTGATGTTTGGAAGTCTTGATGACTCTCGTATGGATCAACTTCTCATGCTCCTTTATCAAGGACTCAAAAAACGAATCAAGTGAGGGAATATTGCAATTGGGGATGGAATCACTTCCAAAATGGAAGATTGAGAAAAATGTAGAATACTCAGAGCCTAGTTTGTTGAGTATAGAGAGCACATGCTACTCATACTTTCTTTCTATAACCAACTATCTGCATTGGAGTACAACAAATTTAAATTTAGTAAATAATTGTTGTATGGTTTCAAAACTATTGGGATGTAAGGCTACCAAATTGTTCTGTAGAATATGTCCTTGAAGCTCATCTTACTTTCCAAACAAGTCTTCAAGCTTCTCCCAATATTCTGTGGGAATCCTCAAACCTTCAAAGTGAAACACGAGATATTTGGATGTGTGAGTACATATGTAACCAAAAGCTTCATCTAAGCAGTTCAAAAACTTGTTTATCTCATCTAGATGATGGGGCTCAAACTCCCTTCAAAGTATTATCCTGGAGTAGCCCTTCTTGTGTAAGGATAAATGCATGCCTTCCCTCCAATCAACATAATTGAAGGATGTTAGGATCTGAGGTGTAGAAGGTAGAGAATCCATAATTCTCCTACTATAAAAGGACAATATCTTCACACAAGCTACATAGCACCCATATAATTTTCACGAAAAAACTAAAAACATTTGAACTATGTTAGAATCAAGGCTTCCCTCTTGAAATGAACACTTTCTCAGGGTCCTTCATTCCCCCACTACCACTCTAAATAAATTCATCGGAAGCAAGGCACTCTTTGCGGGACTTCTATGGAAACCCAGTTGCTTCTTGTTTTCAATGGAGAGTAGACAGACTTAAAGCTTGCCTAAAATGGTTCTCATACCATGTTAAAATTGTTGTGCCATTATATCATCAAACAATCATTCCAAATTGTTATTCAATGAAAGGGGAATGAAAATACACACCGAACAAATCAAATCTCACAGGAAACAGATGAGTATAGCTTAGATAATTACAGTATCATGTTCATTGAAGAAAACAGTGTTACAATAGTGTTACATAAGGAAGAATTTGAATTCATTAGGGATGAATTCAAATCTACCAATTGACTATGACTGTATCTAACTACATGGATAACTAAATATGTCTAAATCACTATCGGATTCCAACAGTCTAACTCCAGATATTTAATCTAGTCAAACAATCAGTTATAGCCAATATAACCAGTCTAACTGCAAGTGGTAGGTGCGAAAAGGTGCCTTCCCACATGCATCCATGCATAGATGGAACTATCTAAATTGAAAGTGAACTAATTGAATGTAACTAAACAATAACTAAGATTAACTAGTTACCAACCCCCCAAAACTAAACGAGGTTGGTGTCGAGACTCCTGGTGACTCTTAAAATGTAGGGATTGTTCTAAGAGGCACCTAAACTGATGCATGCAAGTGCAGTCACTCTCAGTTATCTCGCATCAATGTTCCCCACACTCTAGTGACTGGTACATGTGGCCCCATTAGGCCAAGTGGAGCAAATGGTACTAGTGGACCTAATAATAATAAAATGACTCCTAAGTTAGGCTAAAACAATTTAATAGACAGTTTGGTCAAGGGAGGATTATAAATCCTAACAAGTCGGATATTCCAACTCTGATTGGGATGGAAGTGTAGTAGACTAGAAAATCACATCAAGTTACTTCTTCAGCATGGGATCAACAATTATTTCTTGGTCCAACAAGAAACAGGGTTCCATAGCTCAGAGCACAACCGATGATGAGTATATTGCTTCTAGTGATGGATTAAAAGCAGCAGTTTGGATTAGGAAACTTCTCTCTGATATGTTCGATGTAAATATCGATTCAACTATTATTCATTTTGATAATCATAGTTGCATTAATATTTCATAAAAACATGTGTTTCAGGACAGATCAAAACACATTGAAATGAAGTACCACCTCATCGGAGACTTAGTGCAAAGAGGCACCCTGAAGCTTCAGTATATCCATACATATGTTAAGATTGCAAACATTTTGCCCAAGATTCTGAAAACAACAAAGTTCGGGTACTTTTGTGACAAGGTTGGTATGGAAGAGAATACAGAGACTCTCTTAGAGAGGGAGTGTTTATTTTTCCTAACCAGCATCGAGATCCACTCTCTAGGAGAATGGAGGAACCTAGTTAATTACCAGGAAATTGAACCAGTATGGTACTAGGGGAATCATCCTAGGATGAGTTCCATTATATGAATGGAGGAACCTGGTCAGTTACCAGGAATTTGACCCAGTATGGGACTAGGGGACTCAGCCTAGTGCCAAGGGCCATTGTTTGGGAGAATGGAGGTACATGGAAAATCACAAGGAAATTGACCCAGTATGTGACTGGAGGACTCAACTTGGGGATAAGGGCCATTCACTCAATGGAGGCACCTATTTAGTTACTAGGAATTTCACCTAGTCTGGGACTAGGGCCTTAGCCTGGGGATGAGGCCATTCTCTAGGAGAATGGAGGCTCTTGGTCAGTTACCAAGTATTTGGCATTGAGTCAATTGATGCAACCTAGGGCTGATATACTTGGTCAGTTACAAAGTCATCATGATAAGGCCTAGACTTGGTATGGGAAAGTGATGAACTCCTCTCCTTTATCCATGGGGTATGAGACCTTCTCCAGGGACTAGCTACCCCTGGTTGAGAGACCTAGCATGTGATCTTGGTGGCACAATGAGATCAATATAAAACAATGGATAATTCTCCTTATTTACGTAGATGTACTTTGAGTGGGAATGAATGAACCATGAGGACCCTTGGGACAACTTGTTATGGACACAAAAATACTTGGAGGACCATCTAACCCTAGTATTGGTCCATGAGACCATCAAGAGAATGACCAAGTGGCATAAGTCAAAACACCAAGAAGATGTTTGTACCACAAAAGATTAAAAGTCAAAGTGTAAAAGATGAAAAAGAAATTAAGCCCTATTGTAAACTCCTAATTATGTGGAACCAACTCAAATGTTTGATGGACTATAAATAAAGGACATTTGCAAATCATTTTGACACACAACACACTTTACTGCTCCTACACTCGCTGACTGAGGTATTCATCAAAATCGCAATTGAGGTTGACTGAGCTAAATTTGGTGGCTAGTGGTTTTCATTATTTCTTCAACATTTGCAGCTCTTAATCTTTCCTGCCATGTCTTTCCTCTTTCCACAGTATCAGTGGTGAAGAGTGAAGTCTATTGGTGATCATAGGAAACAACAACAACAATTAGCAGGTCTCGGTGGTGGTTACACTTAGCAGTAGCAACACCCTCAGTGGTGGTCTAGGGAAGCAACAACACCCTCTATGGTGGTCTATGGTAGAAATAGCACCATTGGTGGTGCCAGTCCAGGGCAGAAAAAAACATCCTTGGTGGTGGTCATGGCTAGCAGAAGCAAGTTGTTACATCCTTGGTGGTGCTCATGGCTAGTAGAAGTAGGTTGTTACATCCTTGGTGGTGGCCATGAGCAGCAGCAGTAGGATGATACAAGATTCAATGAAGGGAAATAAGCTACCACTAACCCCCATTGAGGTGTAGTACAGAGGCCACATGGCATTAAGACCAGAGATAGGTACATTACAGTACACGTGGAAGAAGAGGTAGCAACAATAAACCTACTAGGGCTTATTTGGTTTTGAAAATTTTATGAACATTCATCTTAGAATTCTGAGAACAAAATTTTTATTTTCATGTACAAATTCAGTGATCACTTTTAAAGGATGAATTACTAATGCTTTGAGGATTTTGTCCATAAAAGTTTTCCCTATGAAACATTGTGTGTTCAATTGTGTGATTCTTGGTTTACTACTGTATTTATCTTATTGTTGTCAATATTTAAATTTCTATCTCTAATACAGTATGAATTGTTGGAAAATATCATACACATGTTAAAATTCAACAGAGGGATATCAAGTATGAGTGATAGAAACAGTGGGATATCATAGAATATTTTCTCGTCACCTAAGCAATTGTGATTGGTGGAATACCAATAGAGAATATGAATCCATGTACTTATTCATTCAATGAAAAAAAATAGATATTTGAATATATCCATTTGTCATTTGGTCTACCTTGTAAGGTTACTTATGGTTGCCTCTATCCCAGTTGTTCCAATGAGAAGTAACAAACCACACAGTGAAATTACACACAACAAGGAGCATATGTGTAGGATTCAATGTGTACAACTACTTCAAAAAGAATGAGTTCACTCATTCCTATTGCATCAGTAGACTAGTATAGTAAGGTAATGAAAACAAAGAAAATGAAAACTTGTAAATCCTTGATTATTTAGGTTTATGTCTAATTAGATAACAATATTTAGTGGGAATGTCTCTAAATAATTGGTGGCTTTGATCACTATTAAAATGAATCCCATGAGGAATTAAAGTTTTATGGTGCCTACATAGGCAATCTGGGCTCTTTGAGGCTTAGCGTCAAAAAGGAAGAGAGTCAAGAAAAATATATAAAGGGAATGAATGGGAAACTATTAATAATATGATTTGTCCTTCTCCTAGTTGTGGTCAGTCCATAAATCTAAAATAAGGGGAAAAAATAACAATATGGATTGAGAATGAAACTTTTCCCACACAACACTGAGTGAAGTATGTGTATAGATCTCATAATCTGCATTGGATGGGGAAAAAAAATAACATGGACATAAAAGATAAATTACAACCATAACAAAAAAATATTGAGGTTATAGAATGCATGCAAGGAAACACAAATGCAACTAGAAAAAATTGTGCGCAAACATAAAAACTAAGCATAAAATAGCTCTGTAACAAAAACCAAATTATGCATCATGGTATTTATTTTTCCTTATACATGGGACATGGTTATGGACTAAACACAATAGGAACCACAATAAGCAGGATGGAATGTCCTTAAAACTAAAATTGTTTCATATAGCAAAATCTAGTGGCAGAATAACATACAATGACACTAAAAAATAACAACAGAAACTAAAACATCAACACAATTTAATATAGTTAAAACTTAAATCTGTAGTAAGGAACAATTTCTTCAGTTTCCTCATATACCAACTACAGAAACCAATACATCACCCTTATTTCATATCGTTAAACCAAGATCTAAGAAACTATTTTTCAGTTTCATCACCTTAGTTCAAGTTTAGTTGAAAATTTTATTCGACCCCATTCTTTATTGAAATCAGTAAGTAAATAATACAACTTAATCATGTAATTGATATGATGGAGAAGCGATATGATGTAGAAGCAAGGACATAAATGTTACCTTTCGAAACAATAATTCTGATTGCCTCTATTTTTCTACCTTGCCCAATGACAATCACTTCTAATTAAAAACAATTTAGTATTTTCCATTCATACCATTAATACTCACCCTATAGACCATAAATTGACGTTTAACTTACTTTTAAATATGAAAATGAATAAAACTATGTTAACCTAAGGTGAAATCATTCAAGTAAATACAAATAAATTTACCTAACATACAATGCAGAAAACACACTAGGAAAACAATAACAACTCATTAAACTACCATTTAAGAAATGGTCGCAATTATATTTTAATAAAGAGTTAGTTATTAGAAACTTCACCTTCCATGTCCATGTCCATATCCATGTTGGAAACAACATAAAATGTTGAAGACACTCCAGAGGAAAATTTTGGAGCTCTATGTTGTTGTTTGGAATTAGAAGGTAATAATTTAGCTGGAAACAAGCTTCTTCCCTCTACTTGTCTGCTTGTGCTTTGTTCTATCTGGCACTTCATCTTGAACTAGTGAAAATAGTCTTTCCCAATTTCAATGTCGCTTCCAAGTTCTCCGCCAAAAAGAAATGAAAACTTTGAATTTCTTGCCTCCTTTTCTCGAGCCATATTCTCCAATAGAGGCCCATTCTTAGTAGCAAATTGTGATAAAATTTCAATGTTCCAGACCACTTCATCATCCATTGGCTTCTGCGAAGGTGGAGGCAAAGAAGTTGCCAACAGATGCACCTGAGAACCTTGTGGAAAGGCTAGAGGAGGTGAATAAGAATTTATCAAAGGACTGCATTCAATTGAAGATGAAAATTTAAATATGGAGCTACCGGATGTGGAGCTCCCAGAGATAGAGCTACTGGAGCCAATCCAAGTAATGGATTCCCTAATGGTGCCACTTATGGACCTGCAATAGGCAATAATCCTGGTGGAGGAGGAGTTCTAGGGGGGATTTTTATAGGATCATGTTGAGAAGACATCATGTGAACAGGTGGAGAAGCTATCATCGGTTTCTCGAGAGGTAATGCATTGCCACCATAATGTTGTGGCATGAAAGGAGGCAGTATGAACCTGAGACATTTTTTCCCTCCTGTAAATTGAGGAGGGGGAATCATAGGGCCTCAACTATGCATTGCAGAAGGTTCAAAAGGATGACCCATGCTCATCGGTCTAGTTTGGAAACCCACATGAGGGGGTATGGGTGTTGCTAGAGATGGAGTCACTACTGGAGGCCCATTCCTGAACTGAGGAGGATCCCCTCCCGAAATTTTCATTTTAAAATTGTTCCTTCAACCAAATATTACATTACTAAATATATTAAGAGCTCCAATCGACCATTCAATTCCTAGACATTAAACACTCAAGGCCCGTGACACTATGTCTCCTCGACATATTATTTCCCCCTCCATTGCAAGCAACAAATGTACCACTTCTGACTATAGGAAACGTATCCTTCATATTCCTCAAGACATCCTAACCCCAACACAAACTCCCTGCAAAAAAAAAATTAAAGACCCTAATGTCAAAACTACCATACATGCAATTATACTCTGCACATATAGGATTAAATCTCATTCTCGTAGACGTTTAAGTAAAATACAAGTCTTGAGCTCACTGAGTTTGATATCCCAAATAGGATATGTAATTCAAAAAAAATCATATTAAACCCCAAAATACTGCCATTGGGAATTGACTCTAAACCCTACTAGGCTTCCACGGAGACACAAAGTTTATGAATTCAAAATACGTCATAACAACATGAGAATTGGTCGTATTTGAATCCAATTAACAGCATCTGTAATCTCCCATAGCAAAGAAGATCATATCCCTTTATGGAAACAATATACACCATCATAACTTACCTGCAAAAAATGGTCATGAGATCGATGCCCTATACCCTGTAAACACTACAACAAAACCCCGTGATTAGCATCTCTTTTGCCTTCCTTTTTAGCGTCCACTAGCACTTTTAGTGTACTTTTCATCATTTTTTGGACAAGTGGATGCTTTTCCATGGGATGGCACTTTTGATGGAATTATTTGTGTCCCTTTTTAAAATTTGGCGCTATTTTAGACGCAAATTATCATCCCAATTAGCATCCCAATTATCGTCCCACTTAGTGTCCCAATTAGCATCCCAATTAACATCCCAATTAGCGTCCCAATAAGCATCCCAATTAGTGTCCCATTTTAAAAGTTGGAGTTACTGTGGACGCTAATTAGAATCCCAATTATCATCACAATTAGAATCCAAATTAACGTCCCAATTAGAATCAAAAAACAAATCCCATATAACGCCCAAAATAGCCTCCAAAAAAACGTCCTGATCAGAATATCACCATATATTAATCCAAGGTTAGCGACAGGAATTGTGCCATTAATTTCAGCATGAAAAAAAATCCAACATAGCATGAAGTATAAAGACAATAATTATGCCTAGAAAACATCCAACATAGCACCATGTATAGAGCCAGGTATAGCACCTAGAATAATGCTAGAAATTTCGAAAGGAACCGCACTAGAAATCGCACTAGCTTTAGATCTAGGAATTGTGTTCGAAAAACGTCCGACATAATGCCAAATATATCAATGTCAATGTCAATGATCATGATTCATGTGATAGTACTTTTGTATCTTGATTTATCATAGTTGCACCTAAATGATCATAATGATGGTACTTTTGTATCTTGATTAATCCTAATACGGGTTAAATTATCTTAATGTCACCTAAATTTCTCTAATGGAATCTGATTATCACTAACAACATGACGATGATGCATTATGATAATTATGATGGAGCGTATGGATATTATTTGATAAGTATAAGACTATATCGTCCATTCTTGTGAGGTAGTAGGGCTCCTTGCTCATTATTATCACAATTATATTGATGATGACTACGACAACAATGATGTTGATTTATTGTATGATGATGATGATGATGTGGATTTCAACGATGATTATGCATGTGGTAGCACTTTTTCATCCTAATTGATTCTAATTGTGCCTAAATGTCTGTAACGACATCTAAATGACCCTATTATAATCGAAATGACTGTAATGACATATAAATGACCTTAAAAATTACATCACATGAATCGTAATGGCGACAGTTTGGCACCAGTAATTGAGGAATTGTGTATGGATTCATGCCACTAGCTAGAAGCCTTCAATATTATTCCTTCATTAAAAAAAATTAAAAAAATGGAAGTGCTATCAGTGGCAGGGATAGCAGGTGTCACCGATTAGTTTGTCAGTGAACTGCTCGCTTATCTAGGCTGTGACTTGAAAGAGATTTCTCTATTTGGTTGTGGGTAAGTGGTTCAATTTATTTAGTGTTCTAAATTAGTTAATTTCAAATAACTTGGATAGTGGAATATCTTTCAGAGCACATCTTGTTCTTACATTAGTTCGATACCTATGTTATTGAGGGTGTTTGCTGATCACTAGATAATTGCAATGTAGAAAGTTGACTGATGGTTCCCTAAAAGAAATAAGTGTTGTGTGTTGTGTACCAAATGCTCTCATCCTAGAAAACCTTTCTCTCTTGAATGACACAACACTTGTAAACCTTTCAAATGGATGCATATCAATTCAAACCTTATCATTAAAAAGATGTTCATTCAGGTTAGTGAATGGTGCATAACTATTTCTAAGGGGTGTGATGTAAAATTGTTGTAAGCAACATTCCTGTTGAATTTTTTGATAATTCTTCTTATGCATGTTATTATGTTTTTTTTTTAGTCTAGAGTTTGAATTGACCTTTATAAACCATACCCTACTGATTCTTATATAAATCTTTCCATTTCTAGAACAATCATTATTTTTTGATGGCTTTGATGTAAGAAGCATCCAATACCATGCAGATATATATACTTTTGCAACTGAAACTCTTCGTTAGATGGGTTTTTTTTCCTTTTTTTGGTATTTAGCTTGCAGATGTCTAAACCACTTCTGGGATATAATGTATCATGTATTTAGCTGTCCCATTTTATGAGTCTTTCTGATCATATTTGGGATATAAATGTATTTTTTCAATTCTCTTTCTTAGTCCCTTGGTCCCAACAACTAGGTTTAAAATATCTTTTTTATCGAGATGACAAAAATATATATGCTTAGTATTTTTATTTTTTGTTTCATTGGCTTAATGTTAACAAATTTTAAGTATAAATTTAGATATTCAACATCTACATCCAAGTTTTTGGTGGTTGATTTAGTTTGGTATAAAGAAAATTGGCATTTCCTAGGTCTGTAATGTAGCCTTGTGTTTTTTTCCCAATGATAACTTTGCAAGGAAAATTGAGATGCTTCCCAACATTCCTTGATGGGATCCCTAATCAACCCATTGGCATAGATTAGTGCGCATCACTTAGGATGATTTGAACCAGGCACCTGTTGGCCTTGGCACTAGCCATATAATACCAATAATAGTTCTAACCTTTAACATACCATCATTTTTTGTTTGGAACTCATCTCCTTATATACAAGTCCCTTGGTGAGTCATGTGGGTTTGCAAATAACTCATTGGAATGTCTCCTCAAGTTTTGTTGGTTGATAATGGCAATTGGTATTGAGTAATTTACAAAAGAATGTAATATTTTCCAAAACAATAAGGCATAAAATGTTCCTCATCTTAATACTGTCCAACATAATGTCACTGCAAGTTTAATGAATGTAAATCATATATATTAAGTGTGTGTTAGTGTATAATAAATAGTCCAAGTCTCAAATAGTTGTGTCCTATCATAACTTGTGACCATTAAATGGTATTTAAAATGTCACAAGTATTTGTATCAATCATCACATTCATTATAATCATTATATTTTTATCCTTATGGACTCTCAACTATATCCTATTTAACCAGATTTTTATAGTTATGAAATATGTTATTTGGAACTACTAACCATAAGTGAGAAGTGGTTTCTATGGAATTCATCACTAGTTTGTTACTCTTAGAAGGTAAAGATTCTCTTTTTTTGGTGATAAATTATTTATCTTGTGAAAATGTGCAATTAAGGGCATACAGATCTCAATGAACATAGTATCCAGGTTTATAACTATTTCCAACTGAATGCTTCCACCTAATTTACTACCCATTTCCTAGAGAGAAAAATACCCCTTGGATCTAGCACACCAATGACACCAACTATCCATAAAAAATCCAAAATCCAAGTATGCAGCAAGTCTTACCTGTAAGTATTTGATCAATACATGGACCTTGATTTTCCTTGAGTCCGTAGCACACATACTTTGATAAGGTATGGATATTTGCAATCCAAGATTCTTCAAAACATCGAGGGGCATCACATTGTTTGAGGATACTAAGTCAAGCATACAATTATGCAACAACCCAATAGTTTCATGCCTGACGAAGGAAGGAAGTCAAAAGGTTGTATAAACCCATGTCTTCCTTCAATGTGCTTGAGGTAATTAATTTGATATTCATTAAGGAAAAATATAGTATGATGAACATAAGTAAAAACAAGTAGGAAAGATACGACTGGTCATAGTACTGATCCAACCAAGCACAAACATATAATAAGGTAGTTAGTAGTAAATTAAACATGGCAGTTCCTAGGCACGATCTCTAAAGTGATGAAATTATTTAATTAATACAAGAAGCCAGGTAGTTTTGAATATCCCATGAGTTGCAAAAACTAGATCATTGACCAACAATGTAACATAGAATGAAGAATGAGTACCATTCCCTCCTCCTTGGTTCACACCTTGACACAAATTGACACAACTAAAACTCCTTGGTCTCTTTCAACTCTAATACCTTTTTTATTCAAACTCTTTGGACTGCGATTTCATAAGTTTAATGAGGGGTACTTGCATTTTTTCCTTAGACATCTCAATAGTCAAATCACTATTGAGAACATCACTAATCAATATACCTTGGGCTTGCTTGATATGCTATTTTGGCTGTTGATTTGTTGATGCCTACAAACATAATTCTTCAATGAAGAATTGGTCCACACTAAATATGAAAGAGAAATCCACATGTCTGATTTCATGCCAAAAATAGACTCAAGGATAGCACACATCATTAGTAACCTCCATGATGTGGTCTCCAAGTTTTAACCACTTCTAAATAAGCATGAAAATGGCTAAGAACAAGGAGGAAGTTGTTAAGACATTAATTGATAGCCACGAATCCACAGAAGCTCCATATTGTGCTACATCAAGAGGTTTTAGGACAATCAATTCGCTTAAAAGAGTCATTTATGTATGACACCTACTTACTCATAAATACATTACTAGTGTCCTTCCTTATACTATGAGTTCTTTGGCCCTAGATTTTAAATTTTCTTCAACCCTGACCATTACTAGGAGTAGGTTGACACCAGACAAGATTAAACTTAGGACCTTGTCAATGCAGGGCACTCTCTAGAAGGCATTATCTAATATGGACTGTGTGTTGACACTTACATTATTGATACAGATAATTAATAGGCTAGCTCCTCTCTAGATAGTTGTCATAGAAAAACTGTTTAGCTGATATGTTTCTTGATTTACTCTCATTCACATTATAAGTTTCTTCTTAGTATAACCTAATGTCTATGCTTTTGTGTTTTTTAACCTTGTGCTTGTGTATTTATTTTATTTTATCTGGTTTTAAAATTTTGTACAATTAATTTTTAAATATATAAATCTCATAGCATTATATTTATGTTAAATGTATAAATTATCTTTTTATAATAAAGATTTAAAAAATTATAAATATGATTGAAATATTTAACTACTATTTTATATTTATATTTGAATATTTATATAAAATTTATATTTATATTTAATAATTATACTTTTAATTAATATAATTGTATGTTACTTTCTTATAATTTTTTTGATATTTTATCTCTTATCTTTAAAAAAAAGCAAAGAGCATGAACCAATCACTCTTAGACCTTGCATTTATCTCAAAATTCAAAATGTATATCCCATCAATTTTCCCCAAATTTTCTAGCCTATACCAAGGAAGAAGAGGATCGTGATGAACCAAATGATCCATGGAATAGAGGAATTAATTTTCTTCCTTCATGCTACTAACCCATTGTGCTATTGTTGAGTGGCTCGGGAAAATTGAACATCTCAGATTCCATTTCTGTAGTAGGTGAAGCCGTTGAAGTTACATGAACTAGTGTACAAGCAGGGCCAGGCCAGAGTCACCAAGGCCACCATATCCATTATCTTCTATTAACTCCGAAAGAAGTTGAATCCTTATCGGCTATGAGGACTGCAATGAGATCACCATCATTAGACATGTATTTTCACTTGAAAAGCTAAAATCTCTATGATTCCATAATCTCTGGAGATTTTATTTCATGTGGAAAGAGATGTATTATTACTACCCATCCAAGGATCATGGTTAAACCGTTTCTGAAAGAGTGTCCAACCATGGACCGTGCTTCAAAATTCAGCATAGTAGCATTTATCATCTAGTCGTGTATTGAAGATTGAAATATGATTAGGAAGAAACCATTAAATAAACATTTCCTTTCTTTCCTTCCTTCCAAAAACAAGGATTTCTCCATTCTAGGTTTCTCTGTCAAACGAGTTTAAAAGGCTTTGAAATAGTAAGGTTGGCTTAGCTAATCAATAACATGGATCATCTTTCTTCAAGGCCCAACAACATGTACTCCCATATATTTGAGTGTGCCCATGGTCAATTGCAATAATTGGGACTCTTCAACCTTTTCCCTCTAAAAAATGTCTACAAACTATCCCAAGCCTTGTGAAACAAGACATTTGCTCAATCCTCCAGCCTTCTCAAGTTTTTTTCCTGAGAATCAATGATCTTTTATCTTGATCTCCAAGTCCAACCGTATTAATGAAATTGGTTAGAGAGGAACCAAAATATTTGGTTTATCCAATTGTAGTTTTGCAGCCAGAAGTTCCTACATTGATATTTAAATGCATGCTAGCAGAGGATATTTTCTCACTTGCTGGTAATTGTCACATCCCCAACCCTCCAACCGGCAAAGAGGATGCTACTGTAATACTATATACCCGGGAAACTAGCCCCATGAACATAAAATGAAATGCATTGAAGTAATAACATGCACAGATGCAAAAATGTTTAACACACAGTGAAAGAAAATCCATTCCATTCATTCACATGTTCATTGTAATTCATTATCAAATGTAAATGTAGAGATTTAAACACAAGAATACTTATCTTTTGAAGAATCTCATCCCGCAACCAGCTACGTCACTGCAGCGTTCCACCCAACCATAGGCCAGTGTGCTCCTTAATCTCTTAGCAACACTACCACCCCCGAGCTGGGAATGATTCCACAAGGAGTAAAGGGAAACTAGCAGGCTCACACGTAGCCAAGGATACACAAGTCAGCCAAGCCAACATGGTTGGGTTTATCAAGTTATCAAGAGCTGGAAACATTGGTTGCTAAGCTAGTGGGATCACTAAAGAGATAACAGCATGTGCACCATATCTAGCCTAACTTCTAAGACATCCACACACACCCAACACAGGGAATCATCCCCTTCTCTGTTACACAGTCCCTCAGACCATGACTTCCTTTCTAGTGCTATTAAGGGGGAGTAGAGAAGAAATTTATCCCTCTAGATTTGTCTATGAGCATCCTGTACATACTAGGTTTATCAAGCACACTCAGGCTCCATTTCCACTCCCAAATAGTCCAAAGAGCAATTACTATTCACGCACAACAAAACAACAAATCTGGTATTGAAAGGAAAACACCACAGAACAAAACTGGAATGACAATTGGGTAATACACAGCCCAAACTGAGCAATTCAAATCTAAAGTCGTTTATGGCCCTATCATGGCCAAAACAACTCAACAACAAACTCACAACAACCCAAATTCATGAAGGAACCAACATCAATTTCTTAGCTATGTGAGGGAAGGAATGCAACCTGCGTGGAGGTAGATTCACATACCCAAACCCACAACATGAAGAGAAACTACACCCAGAAAAATCCAAAAATGAAATTCACACACAAGAAACTTCCATCCATTTGAGAGAGAGAGCCCAACATGGATGTCCGATGATGAGAAAAACATCCAGGGCCCCAAAATTGTGAATGAGAACATGTAGCAGAAAAATCGTGAAGGTAATAACAACTCCCCAACTCTCTGCGTGAGGAAATGGAATATTGGGAACGTGGTCTCTTCTCCTCCTACCCACATGAGGATGAGCGTGCTCCCTGGTGGAGTGTGCATGTAGGAAAGGATTGACAGTCCTTCCACACACCATTGCCCATACAAAAATGTTTTCCTAGGGCAATAACTGCCCCCAAATAACTCCAAAGTATTTAATTTGGTAGTTGAGACAAGAATAAGACAAAAAAAGTTTGTTGAATGAGACAAGGGACAAAGGGTGAGTAATATAAAATATAGGTGACACTAAATGGGCTCACCTTTTGCCACTTGGATTTTCCCCAATGACTCCCAAGGGTTAGACATTCCCCCTCCATATCCTTAGGAAATCATGCCCTTTTCATTATGGTTGCATTGGCATAGCTGGTTGTGGGTATTTTAATTAAAATGCATATTTACATGATGCCAAAATTATAATGTGCCATCTAGCACGAATTTTTCATTCCTAGCCAAAAGTACTGCTTTCTGGCTGTAGCAATTGTCTTCTAATATCCTAGGTGACCAGAATATGGAGCTTGATGGATCTCATCCATAACAACTCTCTTCATATCTGCTACATTTGGAATATAGATCCTATTCTTAGAAGTTAGAATTCCATATTCTTCCAACTTATATCCCTCATACCTCTTCTCAAGATTTTGTTGCTGCAACTTGCCTTTTACTTGCTCATACAATTCATCTTCAGCAGTATCACTAATAATCTATTCTCTCAAATATGATTGGAAAATACTAAGAGATGCCACATGCATTTCCTGCACCTTCCTGCTTAGTGCATCAGCTACCTTATTCTCATTTCCCTTTATGTGCTTGATTTCAAAATCAAACTCACATAAAAACTCCAACCATCTATCTTTCCTAGCATTTAGAGTAGGCTGATCAAACAAATACTTTAGACCACAATGGTATGTCCTTAGCTCAAATCTTCTGCCCATCAAGTAATGCCTCCACATATTGAGAGCATGTACTATGGCTGCAAGTTCTAGATAATGAGTGGCATATTTTTTCTCATGTTCCTTCAACTTTCTTGATTCATAACATATCATGTCATTTTCTTGCATAAGGACTCCTCCAAGCCTTTGTCTGCATGCATCGGCACACACTACAAAATATTTCTCTAGGTCTGCAACTTTCAATAGTAATGCACTGGTGAGAAGATTCTTCAACTACTGGAAGCTTTCTTCACACCTCGATGTCCATTCAAACTTTATCCCCTTCTTTTTCAAAGAAGTGGTGGCATGTGCAACTTTGGAGAATCCTTCAATGAATTTCCTGTAGTATCCTGCAAGTCCCATAAAATATCTTACATTTGTCACATTTCTTGGAGTAGGACAATTCATAATGGCTTCAATCTTTTCAGGGTCAATAGATATACCCTCTTCTAAAATAATGTGACCCAAATACATAATTCTATCTCTATAGAAGTCACACTTGCTTAGCTTTGCATATAGTTGATGCTCCTTGAGCAATTGCAATGTCAATCTCAAATTCTCTTCATGCTCTTCCTCATTCTTAGAATAAATAACAATTTCATCAAGAAAAACAAGAACAAACTTGTCCAAATATCTTCTGAAGACACTATTCATAAGGAACATAAATGTAGCTGGTTCATTTGTGAGACCAAATGGTACCACTACAAACTCATAATGTCCATAACTTGTTCTAAATTATGTTTTATGAATGTCTTCATCCTTGATTCTTACCAGATGGTAAACATACCTCAAGTCAATCTTGGAAAATACATTTTCTCCTCTCATTTGATAAAAGAGGTCATCAATCCTAGGTAAAGGATATTTATTCTTCATAGTGACTTTGTTCAGTTGTTTGTAATCAATACACAACCTGAGTGTACCATATTTCTTCTTTACAAACAGAACTAGTGCTCCCCAAGGAGACACACTTAGCCTGATATACTTCTTCTCCAACAATTCTTGCAATTGCATCTTCAGTTCTATCATCTCAGGTGCACTCATCCTGTAGGGTGTCTTGGACATTGGTGCTGCTCCTGGCACAAGTTCAATTGTGAAATCAATGTCCCTATTTGGAGGAAGCCCTAGAATCTCATCAAGAAACACATCCCTTAATTCCTGCAACACATGAAATTCCTCCAACCTAGGAGTTTCATTCTCTGTTGCCTCCAAAATATGAGCTGCATACAATTGGCAAACTTTCCTACATAAATTCTTCAACTGCATTGTTGAAACCTGCCTCACAAAAATCACCTTTGGAAATCCTTTCACAATCCTTGAGTTTCCTTCTTCATCCAAGCACTCAAACGCCTTATTATAATAGTCGATCTTTACTCTGTGATCTTCTAACCAATCCATTCCAATGAGAACATCATAGGAACCAAGTGGTAGAAAATTCAGATCTACACAAGTGACCAATCCATTCATGACCAATGGACATTTCTCTACCACTTCACTAACATTTCTCTTAGTTCAAGTGGCTAGCTGAACTAACCAAGATTTGCTATGCTTTACTTTCTTAGAAGCACAAATCTCCACTACTCTAGGGGTAATGTAAGTGTGAGTAGAACCAGGGTCAATAAAAATAGAAACTGATTGCTCAGCAATCTTACCTACAACTTCAACCACAATTGACTGGTGATCTTCCTAGAGGTCCTCCAGTGATGCATAAATCCTAAGGACAACCCTTTCTACTTGACCCACTATCTCTTCTTCTTGAATTTTGTAATATGGCCTTGCACTCTCATTCTTGTGTGGATAATTCCTATGCATGTGGGGTCCTCTACATTTCCAACATTGGAGAGGTTCTCTATTCTATTGTGGATCTCTAGGCTTTTCCACCATCACTCTGGTTGGCTGCTTCTCAGCTTGTGATGGTTATTTATGATGATTCCTGAAGTTAGAAAGTTTGAAACCTTTCTTCCTTTGGTCAAAATTCTCATTCTTTTTGTCCTGCCATGTCTTATAATAATTAGGTTTACCTTTGCTTTGCTCATAGCAATACTTATCCTTCCTTATTGCTTCTTCAAGAGTTCTAGGTTCATAAAACTCAATTCTGTCTTTGTAAGACTGAGGCAATCCACTTAGGAAACGCTGTATTTTCACTTTTTCATCTCTAATGTACCTGACATACCTCAATAGTTCCAAGAACTTAATTTCATACTCTTCCATGGTCTGTTGTCCCAATATCAGCTCATGGAACTCCTTAATCTTGTCATCATAGTACCTGTTAGAGAGATACTTCTGCTTGAAGTATTTCTTGAATTGTTTCCACACAATTCTTATTTCATTAACCTTCTTTACTTGTCTATGGTGTTCCCACCATATGGATGCTCTTCCAGTCAAATTGAATATAGCTACCCTTGCTTTCATATTTCCGGAGTTGTCTTGAATTTGAAAATACTTCCTCATTCCAAGAAGCCAAGCTTCAGCTTCTTGACTAGTCTTGACCTCACCATTAAAAGTAGGAGGCATTGCATTTTGAATTCATCTTGTGAATTGTTCTTGTAACATCTCCTCCTCTTATTCCTACGAGATGGAGAGCTTGAATCCCCACTAGGTTTTCCAAAATCAGATAACCCACCGGAAGGCCATTATGGAGTATTCCTTCTATCCCTGGAAGCCTTCTTGGAGACATGGGACCTTTTATGGGAATATCCCCTGGCACTACTCCTCCTTCTTTCTGGATTAGTTCTCTGATGCCCATATTTTATATGTCCCTGGATGTCTGTCAAACTCTGTAGTATAGCTGCATAACAATCTCATGAGTTCATAATTACTTACTTGCGTTTGGAAAATACTATATTCACAACTTTATCAAAACACATAATTTTCTTTTCACCAAGAACGACGGTCTCGTGGGGACGACGGGGGTGAAGGGGGATTTTCCACTGAAAAATCCCACTAAAAACTCATATTTTCCATCCGATCGGCAAAAATTTAGGTTTCTCACCTGATGTGTCAGATGAAATTCAAACAACTCATCCGATCGGATTCCTTCTAATGAGTCATCTGCTTCATTGGGTCACTGTTGACAACTCTTCCGACATATCGGATGAGTCTTCATTTCTCTTTCAATGCTTCAGCGAATCGATCTTCAATTCCCTTTTGATGCCTTATTGGATCGATCTTATTTTCTCTTTCAACGCCTTATTGGATCGATATTCCTTTCTCTTTCGATGCCTTATCAGATCGATCTCCCTCTCTCTTCTAACATCTTATCGGATCAATCTTCCTTTCTATTCCGATGTGTCAGCTCCCTTCTGGCGAGCCTTGCCGACACCTCGGATCTGCTTCAACAAACATCTTCTGATGATTTTGACACTAAATTTTTCTTTCTGTTTGCCTTTTCGGCTAGTTTTTGGGTTGTTAGCCGATGTATCGGCTCAACCAAGCCGATACCATCGGCTCCACCCAGCCGAGACCATCAACAAAACTCACCGCTTTGAGCCAACGAGTGAAATATTCAAACTTAGAAAATTTTCAAGAATTTTCTCTTTGCTTTGGTTTCTTTGTTGGATATACATGGCTAATTCATTCGACGTATCAGATGGAATCAGCTAAGTCATCCGATATTTTCCATACTTAGAATTTTTTTGAAATTCTCCCTGTTGGCATGTGCTCAAAGGGGGTTAATTCTGCCTCTGTTAGCTGATTTCCTTGGCCCATAGAGGCCCAATATTGCAATATTGAGGCTCTGATACCACACTGTCATGCCCCCAAACCTCCAACCGGTGAAGAGGACGCTATCGTAATACTATCTACCCAAGAAACTAGCCCCATGAATATAAAATGAAATGTATTGAAGTAATAACATGCACATATGCATAAATGTTTAACACACAATAGAAGAAAATCCATTCCATTCATTCACATGTTCATTGTAATTCATTATCAAATGTAAATGTAGAGGTTCAAACACAAGAATACTTATCTTATGAAGAAGCTCGTCTCACAACTAGCTACGTCGCTGCAACGTTCCACCCAACCATAGGCCGATGTGCTCCTTAATATCTCAGGAACACTGCCACCCCCAAGTTGGGCATGATTCCACAAGGAGTAAGGGGAAACCAGCAGGCTCACACGTATCCAAGGATACATAGCTCAGCCAAGCCAACATGGTTGGTTTATCGGGATATCAAGAGCTGGAAACATTGGTTTCTAAGCTAGTGACCTAAGGAGACCTTCACCAAAGCTAGCCTGAATTCTAAGATATCCACACACACCCAACATTAGGAATCATCCCCTTCTCTGCTGCATAGTCCCTCAGGACATGACTTCCCTTCTAGTCATCCCTCTAGCTCTGTTTGTGAGGCTCCTATACATACTAGGTTTATCAAGCACACTCAGGCTCCATTTCCACTCCCAAACAATCCAAAGACCAACCAATGTGCATGCACAACAAAACAACAGCTCTGGGATTGAAAGGAAAACACCACAGAACAAAACCGAAACAAAAATTGGGTAATACATTTCCTAGACTGAGCAATTCGACTCTAAAGTCGTTTATGGGCCTATCGTGGCCAAAATGACTCAACAACAAACTCACAACAACCCAAATTCGTGGGGGAACCAGCAGCTATTTCTCAACTACGTGAGGGAAGGAATGCAACATGCATGAACGTGGATTCACATACCCAGACCCACAACATGAAGAGAAACTACAAACACCAAAATCCAAAAACAAAATTCACACACAGGAAACTTCAATCCATTTGAGAGAGAGAGACCAATGTGGATGTCTGATGATGAGGAAAATGTCCAGGAGCCCAAAATTGTGAATGAGAACACACAACAGAAAAATCATGAAGGTAAATAAAGCTCCCCAACTCTCTACGTGAGGAAATGGAAGAATGGGATCATGGTCTCTTCTCCTCCTTCCCATGTGAGGATGAATGTGGTCCCTGGTGGAGTGTGCATGTGGGCAAAGACTGACAGTCCTGCCACACACCACTGCCCATACAAAAGTGTTTTCCTATGGAAATAATTACCCCCAACTAACTCCAAAGGATTTAATTTGGTAGTTGAGACAATAATAAGACAAAAAGGGTTGTTGAATGAGACAAGGGATAAAGGGGGTGTAATAAAAAAGATAGGTGACACTAAATGGGCTCACCTCTTTCCACTTGGCTTTTCCCCAATGGATCCCAAGGGTTAGACATCCCCCCCCTCATATCCTTAGGAAATCATTCCATTTTCATTATGGTTGCATTGACATAGCTCGTTGTGGGTATTTTAATTAAAATGCATATTTACATGATGCCAAAATTATAATGTTCTAGCTAGCACGAATATACCAATGACAATGATTTTAACTGCTGAAACACAAAACGTTAAATCGATGGTGGGGATTTTGCCTTTAGCTCCACACCATGATTAATTACAATATATACATCATATACATTTTTAATGCAAACACGGCCAAAACCGGGGTGTTATAGTAATGTTCTATTATTGAATAGGCTCACATTTGCAGATAACGTAGATCAAGTCCTTTGGTCCCTTCTATGACTCTAATTTCTGAAAGATTTCTATGAAATTATAAACCAAATTTCAAACCAATAAAAAACATATACTTTACAGTATCTTGTAGCTATATTTGCGAGCAACATTAGTGTGATAAAATTTTCCTCTTAAGATCGCCTTCACTAGCTTCCTAAATCATCAGCAATAATGATTACTAGAGATCCACATCCTTTATGAGTTTGAAACATCTAGGACTGGATGTGCACTGGAAACCCCATTTGAATTACCAAAGAACCCTGAGTGCATAACTCTTTATTGGGACCCTTCCATTAAGATCGTCTCCAGGATAGTGTTTTAACATTATTGGCAAGGATACAAATCGTTTCCATCATTTTCAAGTAAGTTTGTCTCCTTTTAAAGATTTACACACAAGTTCCATAAGTATATTTACTGTTGGGTTAACACCCTTGTTCAAGAAGTTATTATTATGTTAATGGTATTATAAAGTGTTTAAATAATTTCAGACAGAAAAACTATGAGCCATTTCTAAGACTCTGTCGCGTTTATGCAGTCGTCTCGTGGTTTGAGATGGGTAACTTCACCTATATGAATTTAGCATTAAGGGTTATAAGGCAATCCTAGAATAAACAGTAAATTTGTGACCTCTCACAATTCTTGCTTCTTATATTCACAGCCATGTCTTCTCTAGGAGAAAAAAAAGTTAATTCAAACTTTCATACAAATAAAAAGTAGGTTTCAATTCTTATTAGTTGGATCTAAGAAGTTTCCACAATAAGAATTTTATATTTTCTTAAAAGTATCAAAATACAACATATAGTAGAAGGTAAATGATATATTTTATTTTTTTCTAAAAGTATGTAAATATTAATATCAGAGAAAAAAATTGTATAAATAGAACATAAGGTAGCACAATATACCATCGGCAATGATTTTAACTGCCGAAACATAAATGTTAAATCTATGGTGGGGCTTTTTCCTTGAGCTCCACACCATGATTAATTACAATATATACATCATATACATTTTTAATGCAAACATGGTGAAAACCGGGGTGTTACAGTAATGTTCTATTGTTGACTAGGCTCGCATTTGCAGATAACGTAGATCAAGTCCTTTGGTCCCTTCTGTGACTCTAATTTCTCAGATATTTCTATGAAATTATACACCAAATTTCAAACCAATAAAAAACATATACTTTACAGTATCTTGTAGCTATATTTGCGAGCAACATTAGTGTGATAAAATTGCCCTCTTAAGATCGCCTTCACTAGTTTCCTAAATCATCAGCAATAATGATTACTAGAGATCCGCATGCTTTATGGGTTGCAAACATCTAGGACTAGATGTGCACTAGAAACCCCATTTGAATTACCAAAGAACGGTGAGTGCTTAACTCTTTATTGGGACCCTTCCATTAATATTGTCTCCAAGATAGTTTGTTAACACTATTGGCTAGGATACAAATAGTTTCCGTCATTTTGAGGTAAGTTTGTCTCCTTTTAAAGATTTACACACAAGTTCCATAAGTATATTTATTGTTGGGTTAACACCCTTGTTCAATAAGTTGTTATTATGTTAATGGTGTTATAAAGTGTTTAAATAATTTCAAACAGAAAAACTACGAGCCATTCATAAGACTCTATCATGTTTATACAGCCCTCTGGTGGTTTGAGATGGGTAACTTCACCTATATGAATTTAGCATTAAGGGTTATAAGACAATCCTAGAATCAAGAGTAAATTTGTAACTTGTGACAATTCTAGCTTCTTATATTCACAGCCATGTCTTCTCTAGGAGAAAAAAAAGTTAATTCAAACTTTCATACAAATAAAAAGTAGGTTTCAATTCCTATTATTTGAATCTAAGAAGTTTCAACAATAAGAATTTTATATTTTCTTAAAAGTATCAAAATACAACATATAATAGAAGGTAAATGATATATTTTACTTTTTCTTAAAAGTATCTAAATACTAATATGAGAGAAAAAATTGTATAAATAGAAAATAAGGTAGCAAGAATATACCATCGGCAACGATTTTAACTGCCAAAACATAAGCGTTAAATCGATGGTGGGGTTTTTTCCTTGAGCTCCACACCATGATTAATTACAACATATACATCATATACATTTTTAATGCAAACCGGGTGAAATTCGAGGTGTTACAGTAATGTTCTATTGTTGACTAGGCTCACATTTGCAGATAACGTAGATCAAGTCCTTTGGTCCCTTCTATGACTCTAATTTCTCAAAGATTTCTATGAAATTATACACCCAATTTCAAACCAATAAAAAACATATACTTTACAGTATCTTGTAGCTATATTTGCCAGCAACATTAGTATGATAAAATTGCCCTCTTAAGATAGCCTTCACTAACTTCCTGAATCGTCAGCAATAATGATTACTAGAGATCCACATGCTTTATGGGTTTGAAACATCTAGGACTGGATATGCACTAGAAACCCCACTTGAATTACCAAAGAACCATGAGTGCATAACTCTTTATTGGGACCCTTCCATTAAGATCGTCTCCAGGACTAGGATACAAATCGTTTCCATCATTTTGAGGTAAGTTTGTCTCCTTTTAAAGATTTACGCACAAGTTCCACAAGTATATTTATTGTTGGGTTAACACCCTTGTTCAAGAAGTTGTTATTATGTTAATGGTGTTATAAAGTGTTTAAATAATTTCAGACAGAAAACTAGACTCTATCATGTTTATGCAGCCCTCTGGTCGTTTGAGATGGGTAACTTCACCTATATGAATTTAGCATTAAGGGTTATAAGACAATCCGAGAATCAAGAGTAAATTTGTAACCTGTGACAATTCTAGCTTCTTATATTCACAGCCATGTCTTCTCTAGGAGAAAAAAAATTAATTCAAACTTTTTAGTTGAATCTAAGAAGTTTCAACAATAAAAATTTTATATTTTCTTAAAAGTATCAAAATACAACATATAATAGAAAGTAAATGATATATTTTATTTTTTCTTAAAGGTATGTAAATACTAATATCAAAGAAAAAAGTTGTATAAAAAGAACATAAGGTAAATAATAATATCAGAGCGAAAAATTGTATCAGAATCCATATGGTACTTACCATCGTAATAAGGCGATCATTGGCTTCACCTTTTCGCAATCTGTAAAATACAAAGTTGACTATTTCGATTTTTACCATTAAAATCTGAAGATTCAAGTTATGGTCTTTGTTTATTACTTATGTTACTATCAATTCCAACCTTTGTTTCTCTACTATGTCAAGCATTCCTCTCTATGGTCTTCACAAAGTTCATTATGTTCATGTTTTCGGCTATCCATGCTTTACAAAGAGAGTGATAACATTTACGGAGAATATAAAAGTGGGAATATAAAAGTTTCCCTTCAATTCTTTCTATGTACTAGCATTTCACAACCATATCTCAGTGGAGCCCGTTTTTCAATATGTGCGTTTTTTACTAAGTTGAACAGTTTGTAGTGGATTCAGTATTTTTTTCACAAGTTAAAACATTTTTCCATCTTCATTTCTATGTTATGTATACTTTGGTTCTTTCTCTTGTGAGTCTATTGAATGCCTTTTACATTCAAAGCTAACGAATATTGCAGGACATCATCGTTTTCTACCGTTGGCCTTCTACAATTTTGAAAGTTTTGAATTTAACCATCCTTGTTATGTTTTGATTTTTAGATCAGTATTTGAGCGAAGGGAGTGAAGACATAAGTCCAAGGGAAATGTTGGGTTAAGATTCAACAATGTTCTCAAACCAAAATATTAACAAGATACCTCTGCGACCATGAAAATTCATGCAAAATGGATGTTCTTGAATAGATTTCAAGACTATAATTTACATTGTTTTGTAAGATATTTAAGCATGTAAGACTGTATATACATTATTTGCAATGTAACCAGAGGATTGGCGATCCATGTGATAGGACTTTTGAACAGTATAGTCATTTTGAAGAGAAGTCCCGTAGCATGGTAAATTGATTACCTGCTGTTGAAATATACTTGGTGAAACCATGAATAGGTCGTGGATTACTGTTGGAGCAGGATTAAAACATTGTTGGATGAGAGTTCGAGTTCACGAGAGAGGTGCGATCGTGATGCACATTCAAAACATTTGAAAATCCATGCAGTGAAAGCGTGCACCCGGGTCACTGATAGAGACAACGTGGGGACCATCTCAATGGGATGGTGTTTCCATCGATCAATTACTCTAAGAGTCCGAGTGTAAGGACATCATACAGCCAGAATTGTACCCTAGACAAGGTTGGTCAAGGAATTGCTTGGAAGGAATAATAGATATACCCGTTATTGTACCATCATGACCTGTTGATCTTTGTTGAAATTTTATATGGTCCATCAAACTGTCACTTGGTATATGTGAAACTGGAGTGGGATGAACGGGATTTGATGATGTTTGAAGGCATGCATCACTGCTTCTGACAACCTTAGTTTCCTCACTATTCTGATGACTATTTCTCAAACCAAGTAATGTGCCATCTTCAATTTTAGGTAATTGTCTCTTATTCTTTCATCTTCTGTAGGTTTCTGTCTAGTATCGAACTCAATATAGTTGCATTTTACATCAAAGTATCTATTCTCTGGTATCTATTATGTTCTGAACATTCAGTATAATTTTGTTTTTTTTCCTGAATTGTTTGTGAAATTTTCCCATCAGGGAACTTGTAGACTCTCCTGTGGCATTACCTTAACATCCATCACTGGCACGGTCTCTCCATCCCCTGACTCTGGTACTTCACTTTGATGAGCAGTTCGATGGGTTATTGGCTTATAGATAGCTCGTGCAACTACCTTCTGATATACTTCAGGATTGTTCTTTCCTACAGCCATTGTTTCCCCTGCCCTGATTTCACCTTTAGTATTTCCTTCCTTATGTTTCTACGAGCATTCTCGGTACTAATAGCCAAATCAATTCTGCTTCTTTTTCCTGAAACCCGACCAACACCATTAGTGGAGAATCTGGGTACAGTTTCCTTTTGTTTGGCTCTTTCTACCCCAGTTGGGACCTGGGTAGCTATAGGCAGGGGAGGAATCAGAATAATGACCCTTTTCTTTCTCATTTCCACCCAGGAATCCACTTCATCTTGCTATTATGTCTCTTTCCTAGGCAATGGAGAAGATTTTCTTTTGTTATTTATAGGAATCTCATCTTTTTTTGTAGCTATTTTTAAGAGGTGTATCCTCTTTGTTTTCACCATAGAAACACGCATTGAGTGTATCAAGTAGATTGTTTCAAAAGGTAGTTTATTCAGAGTTCATGCTGCACGAGAAAAAAAAGCATATGAACAGATGTCAGATTTAGAAAATGAGAGAATGCAATACTGAATCAAACTGTTGATGTGAGCACACATATATATTTGGTCTACAGAAGGAAATATAGATCATATACATGGTTGAACATATGAGTATATTCAGGATGTTACAAGCCTCCTCTTAATCCACAAAGTTTAAGCCACAACCTCAACAAAAAGGCGAAGATTTAAATATTTTGTTTGAAAAAGAGTAAGACGACAAGCTGGCAGCAAATATCATATAGAGAAACAAAAAGATGCACAATAGGAAAGAGTATAGGGAATCACCAAAAAGGAACAACATACATGAAAATTTAACTGAGATAAAACTTATAAACAGAAATAGTATGGAATTATCCAAAATAAAAAAAACAAGATACCAATCAATTAGTCATAGGAAGAAGTTGAAGAAGATATCACGAAGAAAAGATCTTCACTTTCCACCCCAAGAATAACAAGATTTAATGTGTTCAGAAAACAAAAGAATAAGATCCAGCAACCAATCCCACAGCGGGAATGAGGCTAAGAAACAATCGTTTCTTTATGATATTTAATGTACAATGAAAGGGGCAGGATACATGCAGTGCAAATCATCTAAAAAAAATGCGCAAAGAAGCCTGAGCAATACCTAATTAACAATCTATAGTGAAAAGAACTGATTCGAGGAATTGGTCAAACGAAATCTGCCTATTATTTGTTTAATGTAGCACCCTGCTTCATGTAGAGGTTTTCTCGTTTTTGAAGATCCTCCCGTTGCTTATGCAGAGAAATTTTGGGAGGTTAATTTCATAAATTATGAGAGAACCGGTCATTTCTCCTTTCCTTTTGTTATTTTCTCTCTTCAGAAATTTTATTGCGCAAAAGAGAACAACAATCTCTTCAAGCTTATTGCAAGTGATTTCTAGAAGGAATTTGTTTACAGGAAGAACATGAGGGATTTCACAGCTATATCAAAATAAATAGACTCTTGAACTACCACCAACTTGCAACAATCAAGGACTAGCACAGGCAGTGGAAAAAAGTTGTCGACTATAACAACTATATGCAATGGATAATGATGCTTCAAACTAGAGAATCTAAGAGCCCTAAGAGCCCTTGGGCTTGTTGAGCCTTTGTCGTAAACAAACACTCTGAGATCACGCGGGGAAAGTCGAGGCTTGTTGTGAACTTCAAGCCTCTCAATGGAGGGGAAAGTCGAGGCTTGTTGTGAACTATAAGCCTCTCAATGTTGTACTCCAGAAAGTTCGGTACCCTCTACCAGATAAGGCCAGCTTATTACAAAGAATTGTTGGTTGCACAATATTCAACAAATTTGATTTAAAATCAGGATTTTACCAAATTGGTATTGATGCAAAGGACCATTTTAAAACAGTATTTGTAGTTCCACATGGTCAATACCAATGGAAGGCTTTACCATTTGGAATCAATAATGCTCCGTCAGAATTTCAGAACTGCATGGAAGATATTTTTAGAGAAAAACAGTGGGCACTTGTGTTCATTGATGATATTCTGATATGTTCTAAAAACCTACAAGAACACTTAAAGCATTTACAGATGTTTTATGATTTGGTTTTTAAACATGGGTTAGTCCTATCTCAAAGCAAGATGGAGATAGGTAAGACCAAAATGGAGTTTCTTGGATTCAAAATCCAAAGAGGACAAGTCATCCTGCAAAAACATGTCCTCAACACCTTTACCCATTTCCCTAACCAAATCCTTGATAAAACTTAGTTCCAGAGATTCCTTGGTAGTCTCAATTACATCCGACCTTTTTACAAAGGACAAGCCAGTGATATTCATATTCTTCAACAAAGGTTAAAGAAGAACCCTGTAAAATGGTCACCAAAGATGACTTTGGCCATTCGGCATATCAAAGCCAAAGTGTTGGATTTGCCTCCTCTTTCCTTACCTCGGAGTTTAGGACAGCTCATCATTGAGAGAGATGCTTCTTCCCACACTTGGGGTGGAGTTTTGATTGAGGCTGTAGAAGGCAAAGAACATGTGTGTGGTTATGGTTTGGGTTCCTTTAAAACAGCAGAACTCAACTACCCTTTTAGCCATAAAGAGATCTTGGCTGTTAAAAAGACAGTCTAGCATTTTATCTTATTTCTGAAACCGGTTAGATTTGTTATCAGAACAGATCTGAAAATAATGCTTGGTATCTTTAAGAATGAGAATTTAATGGCAGAAAATAGTAGTCAGATTTTAAAATGGTTTATTTGGCTTAGTAATTTTGATTTTGACATTGTGTATAACCCAGGTTATCTCAATTGTCTTGCGGACATGCTCACAAGAGAACATCCTAAAGAAAATGCTCCTACTCTCAGTATGTTCATAGCTGATGACTCTAGTTCGGGTGCAGATCGTGGTAAAGCACCGCTTTATCAACCCAGAAATGGCTTATTCCTGAATCCTTGGGATGAATCGCTTTCAGAGGCAGATCGAAGACAACTCCTTGATTATGCATCAAGAGGAGAAGCTGAAAGGTATTTCAACCTCACTCTTATCAAGCAAATTGAAGCCTCTCCATTAAAAATACAAATAATGGAAAGATGGGAGAGAGATGCATTCCGAAATTTTGAGAATGCCCAAGAAAAGATAAAGGCTTGTAGAGAATTGTGGATAGAATGCAATGAAGAAAAAGATGGTCTAATCTGGTATGTGGATATTGGAGATGGAAATTTAACATGGACATCCTACAATTTTATTCTTTAGTTTTGCAGAGAACAACACAAAATTATCATCTATGCAAACCTAGCAAACCTTAGACATAATGCATGGTCTGGTTGGATGGAAGTCTTACTAGATAAGTTTTGTCCAAGATTAGATTGGGTGAACCGACGCGTAAATTTCATAATCCATATGAAAGCTGACATTGAAGTGGTAGACAGAGAGCATCAATGGTTTAAGTTTATGCTCCATCATAATGGCGGACGTTATAAGCGGCTAGAGCATAGGCTGTATACCTCTCAAAAGTACATCAAGTGCAATGCTCAAGGACAGATAATTGACTCAAAGGTGCATACAAGGAGAATCCCCTTAAAATTTCAAGTAGATTCAATATTCCAGGGTGAATTCCTTTGTGAATCCAATGCAATCTTTCACAGATCAGATATTTAAAGATGCTTCAGTCCATATTTGTACCCGCCAACCCATTCTAAAGAGGACCCACCAAACATTGATGACTTCAAAGACTATGACTCAGATATTCTAGGATTTGACTTCCCTTGCGGTGGAATAGACCTTGGAGACGGAGGTGAAGTCCGCATTTGCCGACAAGGCAGATACCCATACGACTAAAGTGAAAGTTGTGGTGGGCCTTTGAATACTATCATGGGCCAGTTATGCTCCACTTTGTTCTGTTGTTTAGGAGTAGTCAGTCATAATGAAGATTCCGGGTCCCCACATGTCTACAGACTCCAAGGGACGAGATAATGGTAGTGGCTGTCCCCACCTGTCACCCCGGATGCTTTCCTTTTGACTCATTAGTGCCAGTCTTGAGTCACCAGGCAACCAGCTAAGTTTGTATAAATAAGGGGCTCGGGCCTCATTGTAGACATCAGATTTTTTGGGTCGCCCATGTTTTGAGCTTAGTCGAGTCTGAAGTAATATGTTATACGAGTTTCTCTCAGGAGTATAACATCGCATCAAAAATATTCAATTATGTAAATGTCTATATGCCAAATATTATGAGTTTGTATTTGTAGTGATAAGCTTCTCCCTCCGAAGCCGGTCTACATGTCTTTGATGAATTTGTAACTGTTGTAATCACTAGAGTAAGAAGAAGAGTTGTTTTCGATCTTGGTGTATTGTGGTATCACAAATCCTAGATCAAACATTGCTAAAAACATGGTAATGTAGTCCAATACATCACTATAACAGATGTGAGTAACTAGTATGATAAAATTTTGCAGCAAAAACAACCGATTGCATCTATAGAAGCTAGGATCTATCTAGAATATACACTCTGAGTGACAGTGGGAAGATTCATCGACTCTTCTCGAGCGCACATGTCCATGTGTGCAAGGTGCATTGTATACATTGAATATGGACACTAATACAAGCCCATCTAAAGCCACATCTAATGTCTAGAAGATTGAGTTGCATCTCAGACCTTGGGTTAGTTGGGCCTGTGGTAGTTACTCAGATATATATATGGAAAATGGAATTGGCATAATTGATACTTACCTTTCCAGTCTGATTGGAAGAAAGAATAGGAAAAATTTCAGTAAGCCGGATCTTAATTCTGTGCGCAACATCCGTGGTCAATCCCTGGGAATCCTGAGTTACATCCTTAATAATTGATTCCATTGACTGTCGTGCATTGTCTAAAGCTTCTGCTAGAACAAGAACAACCACCAATTTATCCACAATTATGTCTTTCACTTTGGAAAAACTCCTCCATATATTTGCAACAACTCCCCACTTTGCCATTTGATTGAAAATGAAGGGCATGATTAGGAGAGTACAACTTCCAAACCCCTTATAATCCCACATTATTTTCACAAATAATGTTCATTCAAAATCAAAGAATCTCAAAAACAACCGTAAATTCAAATAATGTAAATGTGATATATGTTTTCATCTAGGAATAGTTTTCTAGGGCACATTAACATCAACAAAAGGTACATTTCTATATCTTGTAAACATCTTTTAGGAGAGAACAAATGGATGCATTGAGAGGGAATTCAAGAAATAGGTACTATGTAGACCTACTCAGATGAATCGAGCATAGGGCCACTCCTAAAAATATCCTTTGCAATCTCTCCATAGTTGTTTATGCTTCTTTTTACGTTGTCTCTCATAACCCACCAAACCCTCCTAGCCTCCAGCAATTGCAAAATATTTGGACAGGTTATTTGGCACCAACGAGCTGGTTGAGTAGTCATTTGTGGAATTGGAGGATGAAAATTCGATGGGTTTAGGAAAATCAGCCATGAATGTCGTCAAACATAGGTGGGTCGAGAGATGGTGGTCAATAGGTGCAATTTCATATAGTTTTTTGTTTTAGAAATTATGTTTTCATATATTTGTATTATTATAATAATTATTTTTATTATTATATATATTGTTAATTTGTTTTATTTTATATTTAGTTTAATAATTATTATAAAACTTGTTGAGTTTTATAAAATAAGATGAGACCAAGACCTCAAATTTCTTTAAATTCCTTAATGAGAGGTTCATGAGATGATGATTTAGGTTGATTATGGTATTCCTATAGCATTGCTTCATGAGTCATTCTTTCAATTTTGTTTTTTATTTTATTCTCCTTTATTATGTGGTTAGGATGAGAATATATCTATATATTTATTTTATGTCGTAATTTTGTGATCAATCCCATTTCATATACAAAACAAACAACTTTGGATGTGAGTGTATGGATGGAAGTATTCAAACATAATCTATGTTTTTGCAAGGGTTAGAATTTGCAATAACATTCTAGAATACAAAATAATGTTCAAAAGGAGGGTATCTTTAGCCTTCATTGTTGTCTCCTTGAGGCTATTTAGTGCAGTGAAAGTTGGACATTAACATCAAACACTCTAGAAAGAATAGAGATGTAGAAATACATATTAATTGAGTTAATTCATACAATTTTCTAACATCTTTTCATTGGGGTTTAATAACTGACTCTACATGACCATCCCTAACTACCAATACTAAATGTTATTCATTATCTTGATTGGTCACTAACACTCATGATATTTATCACACATTAATACATAATATATCAAGGATCCTAATGTATTATTGAGCGTCAGATATTTTAGCACCTCATTTTAACACAAAAAACATTTTTTTTTAACTCCCCTCAATATAAAATCCATAGCAACTTACTCAGTAACTAAGAATAATTACAAAAGTTGAAGGTCATTCTTATTTAGTCTTAATAATGCAACATTTTTTTGGTTCTTCATATCTAAACAGTACATTATGTTGTATGATGCAGTTTGTGTTGGTAAAGAAATGTATGCAATGTCATATCCACCAAGTTTTGCATTGGGACATCAAAGGTAATTTCTTGATTTTATCAATCTGTTTTCTTGTCTTTCTTTCATTATGAGATATGATTATTGAAACAAGTGTTTGAACATGGAATTTTATACTTTAAATATTATATTATCTTCCAATCAATAATAATGGGATTCTATTTATATTATGTATTTTTTCATGACGAGATCTTTCTGTAGTGACCAAAATGGAGACCTGGCCAATAGAGTAATCACATTGTGATATAGGTAAGTGAAATATGACCTATTTTATGATCAGATTCATTTTTGTCTATATTATGAATTTTTTCTTGTTTACAATGCAAAATCTAGATGGAACTTATTTAGGGTGTTTATTTTGCATCTTAATGTTATGTCTATCCCCTTGGAGCTTCCATTTCTGGCTTCTTTGTTTCTTTATGTTAGAAACAGTAAGCTCACTACCATCGAGTATTCCTCTGACATGGAAGGTTTTTAATTCATATTTAAATGGATGTTGTTCATAGTCCTTAGGAAGTTATACCCATTTCCAACATCTGCGCAATGACTATAGAGTAGATTCCTATTCCCTGTCATGATTTTAGTTTGTTAAGTATATATGATTCTATTCCTTATCCTAGTGTTTTAAATCATGCCTGGTTTTCCAAAGAAAAAGATAAAAACACAGCCCCATCCTATACTCTATGGCCCCATGAATATGCTTATATCCATTGTTGTTAGGGATCATATAGATATCCCAATGCAAGCACTAGAACATCACCTTGGGAAGTGAATAAACATTATGAATTGGCATCACAATATATCATAACCATTTGTCCTTGTCAATACTCATTAGCTTGATGGAAGAAGGAACTTTTATCATCCCATGGTGGATAGGATCCATGTGAAGCACCATCTATTGGTTTGATCATCCTCTTTTGATTCTCCTTATTGCTCCACTTATACATGGCTCTAGGATGATCATGCTTATTTACTATATCCTTGCAATCCACACTAAGATAATTGTTGGTGATAGGTCTCATATAGTGGCACACTTACAGTTGCTAGGGAATAGTGATTTTTGCAATTCCATTAAGCGAATTTCTTGAGTTTGGTTCAAAATTCCTAGAAAAGGTTTATGGATTTCATAACTTGCTTGATCATATATAGTGAACTTATACAATCTATCATCCTTTTCTAACCATTATATACTCAAAGTTGTGTATTGATCATTTTTACCATTATAGAGGACTCTACAAGTTAGGTTCCCACGTTCTTAAAAGGTGTTAGATCAATGTAAGAGCGCTTTCCTTACAAGAAAGAGGTTGGTGGTTCGATTCCTCCATGCCCTAATGATATTATAATATCAGGTAAAAACAACTAAATTAGTAACCAAAAAATAGGAAATAAATGACCAAAAAATGAAAGATAAGTGACCAAACAAAATGACCAAAATTCGTATCTAAAATTACTAAAAATGACTAAATTAGTGACCAAAAAATGAGAGATGTGAAACTAGAAATTAAAAGGGATGCAACACATGGTGCTAATGATGAAGCAAAACATGGCGTTGATATGGTAGTAAAATAAGACGTGAAACTAGGCATTAAAAAGGATGCAACATGTGGCGCTAATGATGAAGCGAAACATGGCGTTGATATGGTAGAAAAATAAGACATTACTTTGGATGCACAACATGACACTACATAGGAATCAAAATATGGTGCAACAATAGAAGAAATAGTTGGCGTCATTTTGGTAGCAAAACACGATGCAAAAAAGGAAGCAAAAATTGGTGGAAATTTGGAAGCAAAAATTGGCACATATTTGGAAGTAAAACATGGTAAAAATGGGATGCTAAAGTGGTAGAAATAATGGATGCAATATTGGATGCTAACATGGTGCTATTAAGGATGAAAATATTGTGCTAATGGGGATCCCATTTAGGAAGAAAAAGCGAACACTCCCTAGGAAGCAAAATAAGATGTTATTATGGAAGAAAACCTTGACGTTGTTTAGGAAGCAAAGTTGGATGCTATTCTGGAAGAAAACAAAATAGACGCTATTTTGGACGTCATAAAGGATGCTATCTAGGAAGCAAAAAAAAGACATTTTTTGAGATTATTTAAGTTTTCTCCATGACGCGTCCCATTTAGCGTCTAGTTTGACCGCTCAATGTAAAAACAAAATACACTAAAAAGGGACGCTAGTTCCAATATTTATTGTAGTGAAATTTACCAATTTGTTGTGACCCGAGAGGAGAAACGATTGAAAACCATGATCATGAAATAACAACAGCAGTTTAATTTGGTTGTTTTAAGAATAGAATTTTTCAAGCCCCTCAAATTTCATCGACCATTCTCTTTCTTTGCTTACATATCACATAACCAATCTCTGCAACTCCAATATTTCACTTAACTCCATTTCTTAGTTAGAATTTTAAATAACATTTTATTGGACTTGAAAGCTTTCAAATAGTAGAGAGGAAATATAGCAGAAGACAACTGAAGTCCAATTAAGGATGCATGTGGCAATTACTTAATAAAATCCTTTATATTGTTGTACTTTTTCTTGTTTTAATTTTCTAATATAAAGTTGTGCGGGGGTGTAGTGAAATTTGATGTTCATCATGTTTGTAAAATAAAAAATAAAAATTAATACTTATATATTCATTAATCTATTAAGGTTTGTTTAAAATTAATAAAATATAGAAATCTAAACACATTTTCAATAAAAATACAAATACTAATAGGAATACTGGATGGGCTTGAATATAAGGAGATATACATAGAGTTTGGGTTGAGAGTAATGAAATAGTAAATATTGAATAATATATGTGGATGAAATTGAAGTTCTGGTTAGGTTTCTCTAACTAGGGTTTGCAATGGCAACCTTAGGTGTGGTGAATGAAGAGGAAGAGGTCCAATTGGTGGGTTTTTTTGATGACACTTTGTAAGAACATTGAATTTTTTTATTGTCTCTCCCATTTAACAGTTGATATCCGAGTTGAAAAGGGTCCTAGATATGTTTCCCTCCACAACAATGAATGAACATTTAGAGGGAAATTATCATACGAAAAAAACCCTCTTGCACAAGTGATTGTCACATTCAAATTAAAGGACAATCTTTAACTATTCAGATCGAGTTTCCTCTAGCACAAAGATAGAAAGTTTAGGAACTTACACTAGTGAATAAGTTAATAAGGCATTCTTTTGTATTTACAATCATAGGGTACTAAGCCTCTATTGAATTTTTCGACTAGGCCATCCTCGCTTCATTTCTCTAGTGTAGGGGCTCATTCACATGGAGAGGAGATTTGAGAGGCAAGGCTTATCAAAGGAAAATTAGATATGTATGATTTTCAATGCAATGGACCTTTAAGGGATGTTGACTTGGGGCGAATGAAGAGATGCAAAGATTTGAAGAGCAAGGGCGGTGGATTATCATTGGTGGTTGGATAAAATATAGTTGTGGAACAAATATTGGCTCTCAAGGATTGAACCCTCGTTAGTTTTAGGCCAAATATTTATGAAGGAAGTGCTTTAGGCTTGGGCTTTCTTGACATGGGAATCGATTCTAGGATATTGTCTCACTTCCCACATTTTATCACAAGGGTGGTTCAAATTGGATAGTTTCTAACTAAAGGGGATACTGTCAGTATTTTGAAAGGGGTGTGGTTTTTAGATAGGTCATATATATCCATAAAACCCTAGCACCCTTATTGTTTTAGGTTAATATCAAATTTATAAAAAAAAATGAATAACATCTTACCAAAATTAGTAGCTCCAAGTCCATGGTAGATAGAGGAGAGCATTTAAAACTATCTAAAGAAATGGGTATCTAAATTCAAGAGGTGCTTCTAAATTTTGAGGCCCATAACCAAAAAGAAAGCATGTCTGGAATTCCATAGATGATGCTTGGTACATTCGATAGCTAATAAATGGTTGATGCTTGACAAATTCAGTAGATAATAAATTATTGATGCTTGGTGGGTAGTTGGGTTCATTCCTTCAATAACATAGTTTAGAACCGAATTCTTCTTCTAAAATGGTACCCACCTCTCTCTCAGAGTTGCACTTTCGGACTTGAAAACTCACTTATCATTTGAAGGAAGGGCATAAGGCAAGAGAAAAGCACTAAAAGGAAGTTCATGACCCTTTATTGGGACAACTCTAGGACAGTATAAGAAATAAAGAAGAGTTTGCACATTAGATAGAACCTCAGTATTCCATGTTAAGTCCCTTTGGTGAGAAGTTGCTTCCACATCTACAGGCATGGTAATTGGAGCAATTTATTCTTCTGCATGATTTTCTTCTAAATTTACTTTGACTTCATCGTCCTTGTTAGACTCATCCTCAAAGGACCCTGAATCCTCTCTCTCATATTCGACCTCAGAAAGAAAAAAAAAATCTTGGGAAATCCCATCATTTTAATTATATTTCCCTTTCCCTCTACTTCCTCTTGTTCCTCGACATCTAGCTCCAGGATTCCCATCATCAGTAGTATCAACTTATTCATTATTAAGAGTATTAGTTTCTTCACAATGTGACAAATAAGAGCTTAAATTCAATATCCAACAATACCTAACATCCTTTATTAAATTCATTATCTTATGTTGACTCTAAGAGAAGAGATCCTAGGCCAAAAAATTAATTTTAAATAAGACAAGAAACATTATATATCAGGTAAGCCTCAAAGCAATAAAATAAAGCACAAGTATAAACATCAACAACATTCTTTATTAAAAATATGACCGAACTCTATTTTCGATTGTGATTCTACAAGAAAAGGCTCTATAGACCAAGTAGGCCTCAAATGATGGTACAAACTAGTGTAAACATAACATCATCAACATCATTGATAAAATATGTAATTAGATTCTTACTAAATTCACCTTTAAATAGATTCTTATTAAATTCGATTTTCAATTTTAATTCTAAGATAAGACACCACACAAACTAGGTAAGCTCAAAGGGCGTTAAAAGTAAGAAAGGGTATAAAAATCAATAGAACCTTTGATTGGATATCTTGATTAGATTCAATTTTCAATTATGATTCTGAGAAAAGAATCTTGTATACCAGGTATGTTTCAAAAGAGGTTAAAGACAAACAAAAACATAAACATCATAATACGATTCTTCTCTAAGTGTTAGAGAAATTGTTCTTACCCTTTCTTTTTCCTCAACCTTAATTTCTTGCATTTCCTTTGCTCATACCTCTCCTTGAACTTCCCCCATTATTCTTATTAACAAAATAATATGGAACATCTACCATGGTTCCATCATCACCATCATTTACTACTGCAGTTGAAGGCCACTCTTAAACAAGGTTACTACTTGGAATGAACAGTACATGATTTACCCTAGCATTAAGTCTCTTGCTTCTCCTAACATTTCTTGTAATGAAAGCACTGGAAGGAGTCCTAAGATATCCACCTCCCTTTCAATGATCGATGACTATTTTGTAATTCACCAATGAATTTTTATACTCAGAATGCATAGATGTTGGGGTTTCCTCTACAACTGAAGACACTCCTACATCCCGTGACCTAAGATTTTCCATAGCCCACAACAAATATATCCAATAAATTCTACCAAAGTCTATTTCCTGGCTTTGTAGTAGGTAAACTGCAAAATAATACTCAAATATGTCAGTTCAAGGGAATTTCACATATCAAATGAAACTACTTTAAACTTTAATATAAATTTGGCAAACCTCAAAAGAATTGCCAAAAATTGAACCAATTATTCTGAATATTTAACAAAAAATCCACCATTTCTTAAGTAAAGCTCTGAATTTATAGAGGTGTGGGGTTCAAGTTTATTTCCCTCCTTGCTGAAGTGAATTTTTACCATAGTAATGTGGTGGTAGTCTTTATAACTCCCCACTTATTAATAAAAAAACATATATACTTTTAAAAATGACATTTCTTCAAAATTCCTTGGATTTGATTTTGATTGTTTAGTTTGCAAAGTTTAAGGTTTATATGTAGCTTTGTCATTATTTATTACCATGACTTGTGATGCATACATGGGTTGTTTAAAATTTTTCCCTTTTGATATCCTTCATAGCGATCTTTGTTAGAATAATCAAACCCATAGTTACCCATATTTGACATTAATTAAACAGTTTTGTCTTATTCCTAGATTCCTTACTATGCTAGTTGGCATTCACTTGCACCTGGAAGTCAACAAATGCCAAAAATGGATTGAAGAGAACTTTAGAAACATCCTGGGAAATATTCTAACAACTATGCAGTAATTCCATAATATCAAAAGCACGGTTCTGCTTTTTCTAAAAGTTGCCTTGCTTTTAGCAGTTTTAAGGAAAAAGGGTAAAGCCGCGTCTAGGAGTAACTGTCTTGTTTTTTTCCTTAACCATTATCCTCTTTTTATCCATCCAAAAGCATGGATCTGATATATTTACATCACTTATCATCTGGTATAGCTCATTTATCCAATTCGTGAGCATCTTGATAGATTAGGAAAGTGATTTATGCATATATGGGGGATTTTGACTAGTTTAGTAGGCTTTCTTTTTGTCCAATTCGAATAGCATCCTTATGATTTTGAATATATGATGTAATTATATATATAGTAAGCCTATTATTTGATGAGTTCGGATGACGTAAACTTATTGAATACAGGATTGTGTTATGCTCCAATTTCAGTCTCGTTTTTGTAGAATTGTGCATGTTTGATTAGCACTTTTGTGAGTGTAATTGATTTACAACTTGGGATTAATTTCCACATGGTATCAAATACTTTGTAGATTGATTTCTATCCTTCCATATTTCTATTGAACTTTCAACATCATTGACTGGGAGTGCATTATGCTGGTTGAAGGGCACATTTGCTGAGATATGGACCAATCTCAAAGGATCATCTTGACTCCATTCAATTTATTCAAATGGAAAGCTGAGATGGAGATTTTGTTGAGGGAGAAAGGCCTCTATAGGGTTAACATGGAAACTGAGGCATATCCCAAGGCAGCTGCATAGAAAATTAAATGGAACAACATGAGGGATGAGGCCTATGGTCTTTTGTGCTTGAGCATTTCAAGAGACCTCCTCTTCCATATTGATGGATTGACATCTCCAAACGAGGTTTAGGAGCAGCTTGAGACTCTATTTAGAAATATAGATGAAATGAAGGGACATCAACTCAAGGATTAGTTGATCTCATTGAGTCGCAGTATATTTGAATCCTTTCAACTCTGCTTTTCTAAGTTTAAGGTTCTTGTTATGTAGTTAAGGAAATGTGGAATTCAAAAGAATGATGAGAAACTAGTATTGGACATACTTTAGAATCTTGGTATTAACTCATCAGTGTTTGTTTCTACCTTCCATGCCACCAAATTGATAGTATGAGCCTGGAAGATTCCTAAACTTGCTGAGTTCCTAGAATCCCTCACACAGGAGAAAGATAAATTGGTAATTATGGGCACCATCAAACCTTCCAAATATGAAGATTTGGTTTCTGGAGATTCGAGGTTGGATTCCAAGGGAAAGAATAAAGCCAAGAAGAAACCTAAGCAAAATAGATACAAGTCAAATTCTCAAGAGGAGCCCTCAAGCTCCAAGAAGAACTTTTAGAAGAAGAAGAACAAAGGTGAAATGAGTAAGTGTGCATACTGCAGTAAGGGCTATCATCTTGAGAGCTACTGTATGAAGAAGAAAATTGATATGTTGATCCAAATCCCAGAGAATAACAACATCTCCCTTCCTGAATGCACAAAGAAGAGGGAAGGAGGATAAAATTCAGATAACAAGGAGATATTACATGCATTGGTTTCCAGCACTTCAATTTCACCCACCTTCATCATTGATTCTGGAGCTTCTAGACATATGGTTTAGACAAGGGATACTTTCTCCTCCTTTGACAATTAAAAAGGTCCAAAATTTGGCTTGGGATATGACTCTATTACTGATAGTATGGGGAAGGGTAGTATTGATCTTGACCACAGTTCCTTCAATGATGTGTTGTATGTCCCAGGTCTTGTTGCTAACCTCTTGTCAGTGTATGATATGGCCCACACTGGGTCTCCAAAGATAGTCATATTCTCTCCCAATGAAGTTGAAATATTAGGTATTTATAATGGTAAATTCATAGCAAAAGCTGTTATGGATCACAGTTCGAAGGTATACAAGTTTTCCCATTTCCTACCTTTCTCAAATCCCTTTGCTCTTCTCACTCATGCTAATGAAACAAGCAATATTTGGCATGAGATATTTGGCCATCTTAAATATAGGTATATTTCATATTTGAGTGTCAAATACATGGTCATAGGGTTATCAAAGATCAAGTTTTCTAAAGGATTCTGCTAAGGTTGCATCCTAGGAAAACACCCAGATCACAAGTATGAGAGAACTAGTCATGAGAGAACTTTTGCACCCCTTGAGTTAATCCGAATTGAAATTTTTGGTACATTTCCTCATATGTCCATGATTCAAGAAAAATATGCACTAACCTCCATATATGACTTTTCCAGATATTGTTGGGTCTACTTACTAAAACATAAGTCTGATGTTTTTGACCTCTTCAAGGTCTTTCGAGCCTTGGTTGAGAACCAGTCTAGGAGAAAACTCAAGATCCTCATATCTGATAATGGTGGAGAGTATGTCAAGTATGAGTTCATACATTGCAAAGAAGCAAGTATCCATATAGAACATTCTATTCCTTACACACCTCAGCAAAATGGTGTTGATGAGAGGAAGAATAGATCACTTAAGGAGATGGCAACTTGCACGATGGAGTCTAAAAATTTGCCACCAAAGTTTTTGGATGAAGCTATAAATTGTGCATACTATATCCAAAATAGGGTGACACACAATAAACTTGATGGAATCACTCCTTTTGAAGCTTGGAGTGGGCACAAGCCAGATGTGACCCATTTCAGGATTTTTGGCTCAAAGGCTTGGGCTAGAATTCCAACTGAAAAGAGGAAGTATTTGCAACCCCAAATCCAAGAGTGCCTAATTTTTGGGTATTATGAAGATTCAAAAGGGTACAATCTGATAAACTTGAGCACTCAAAAATCCTTCATTGAAAGGAGTGTCCAGTTTGAACAAAATCCTTTAGCAGCAGTAGAAGTTGGGGAGTCTTCTTCACCACCACAACCACTTATAAGGAAATATTGGTACCTAAGGGCTACTAAAAATTTCAAGGTATTTATTACAATGATACCTTTTTGTCAGTTGCAAAGATGGACTCCATAAGGCTAGCTTTGGCCATTGCAGCTTCAAGGCAATGGGAGGTGCATCACATGGATGTGAAGTGTGCCTTTCAACATGGAGATATGAATGAATATATTTATATGCAGAAACCTAAATTTTTTGTGTCTAATCCATATTTAGTGTGCAGGTTAAAGAAATCATTGTATGGGATAAAGCATCCCTCAGGGCTTGGTATGCCAAGATTGATGGCTTTCTGCAGTCACAGAATTTTGTTCGATGCAAGTCTGATATGAATGTCTATTTGAATTTGATTCATGGTTCTTTAATTTTTATTTTTTTGTATTTGGAGACCTATTGATAATAGGAATTTCAAAGAAAGATATTTCCTCCTTGAAGGATGCAATGAACCATGCCTTTTCCATAACAAATTTGGGATCATTGAGCCAATTCTTGGGTCTCAAAATTCCTCAATCCCAACATGGAATCAAAGTTATTTAGTCCAAGTATGCTTCATATATTCTCAACAAGTTCAGCATGAAGTATTGCAAGCCAAGCAATACTCCATTCCTTTATGGATTTAATCTTGAAGAAACAAGTTCTTCTCCTTTGGTAAATAACACACTGTATAGGAAGTCACATTGGGTGTTTGATTTATTTGACTCATACTCGAGCTGATATATCTTATGCAATTAATGTGGCTTCTAGACACATGGATCAGCCTCATGAGATCCATTGGATGGAAGCTACGAGGATCCTAAACTTTGTTCGAGGAACAAAAACTCATGGGATTTTCTATAAAGAAAAATATGACTTAGAGCTAGTTGGATTTACTGACAGTGATTGGGAAGGTAACAAAACAGATCGAAAGTCTACTTTAGGATTTGTGTTCATGCTTACAGATGGATCAATCAGCTGCTCAATTAAGAATTAGAGTTCCATAGCACTCTCATCTATAGAGGCAGCATATAGAGCAGTTGTGAATGCAACTACTCAATGTTTGCAGATGTTACAAGGAATACTTGGAGAGTGTGGGATCGAATCAGAGACTTCCACTATCATATATTTTGAAACTCAGAGTACCATTCGAATCTCTACTGATCTAATTCAAATACAGCGAACCAAACACATTGAGATCCATATGCACTATATCAGCGAGTTTGTGCATGATGGTACCTTTGCTCTACTCTACTGCACATCTTCAGAGCAAGTAGCAGACATCTTCACCAAAGTGTTTTGTGAGAAGACCTTCAGTAATCTCAAATCACTACTAGGGATTTTTTATCATGTGGTGAAGAATGATTGATAACAAGATTTCCAAAAAAAAAAATCATGTCCATGTTTAAGGGAGGATTTTCCCCTTGTGGTTTTGCCTCTTTCCTTGGTTGTATGGAAAAACAGTATGTAAAGGGTGACTAAGCCTTGTTTCCATGCCCTATATATTTTTGATATTTTTTACATAAATTCAGGATTAAGGGGGAGTGGTAGAATAATCAAACCCATAGTTACCCATATTTGACATTAATTAATCATTTTTGTCTTATTCCTAGATTCCTAGATTTCTTACTATGCTAGTTGGCATCCACTTGCACCTAGAAGTCAAAAAATCCCAAAACTGGCTTGAGGAGCACTTTAGAAAAATCTTGGCAAATATTCTGACAACTATGCAGTAATTCCATAATAGCAGAAGCGCAATTCTGCTTTTTCTGAAAGTTGCCATGGTTTTAGTAGTTTTAAGGCAAAAGGAAAAAGCTAGCCTAGGAGTAACTGTCTTGTTTTTTTCCTTAACCATCCTCCTTATTTTTATCCATCCAAAAGTATGGAAATGATATCTTTCCATCACTTATCATCTGGTACAACTCATTCATCCGATTTGTGAGCATCTTGATAGATTAGGAAAGTTATTTATGCACCTATGCAGTATTTTGACTAGTTTAGTAAGCCTACTTTTTGTCCAATTCGAATAGCATCCTTATGCTTTCAAATCTCTCATGTAATTATATATTTTGGCAGCCTATTAATTGATGAGGTTGGCTGATGTACACTTATTCAATAAATGATTTTTTTATGCTCCAATTTCAGTCTCCTTTTTGTAGAATTTTGCATGTTTGATTAGCAATTTTGTGAGTGTAATTGATTTATGGCCTGGGCTTAATTTCCACAATCTTACTGACCCAAGGCACTATTATAATTGACACCTTAAAATGTTCATCAATTGTAAAATCCCATTAGTTTTTTTTTATGTGCTTTTTAGAAAGGACATAAAAGCTCAAATAGAGTATGGAGGTGGTTTGGATCCATAATATGGTCACATTGGTTATTGTCTCCCAATGTTATAAGTAACATTTACAAATTATCGATTTTTATTGTTTATCCATTCACAATTACACTTGTATGGGTCTCAATGTCTTGAGACACTTTCATTCTCATTACCTTCTTAAAGGGGGTGAATGATAAAATCTTATTAGTTCATCTTTGAATATTGTATACAAAAAGTAGGACCTAGGGGGTGAATGATAAAATATTATTAGTTCATATTTGAACAATGTAGACAAAAAGTAGGCCCTACACATTAAAAATGGTAGACCTAAATAGAATATGGAGGAGACCCTAGGTTTGTAATATAGTTATACAAGTCATTGTGTCTTGGTGTTATAAGTTCAACTCATATCTCTAAATTCCTTTGTGATTAACTCAAAGCTCCAAGTAAAAGTCACTCTCAGAGAGTACATAGAGACAATATTAGATATGCAATGTGTGTGTGTGTGTCCATGTGAATGCCCATATTCTAGTATTATAAGTTGGGCATTTACCTCTATGCTTTCAATCACTCTTTTACTATGTAAAATAAATCCCATGGGAATCAAACATTGGTAAATAGTGTAGCCTAATTCTAGAAGATTTGATAGGGGCCATAAAACTTGAGAAACTAATTGCTTTTTCCTTGAGAGATGTCCACCTATCAGGCCAAATATGTAAAAACATTTGACTCTGCTTCCTCAAAGTAACACTATTATCATTATTGAAATGCTTGTTGCTTCATTCAATTTTAAACAAAGACCAAAATGTCCTTAAGAGTACAAAAAAAGTTAGCTTTTGTGTTAAGATTGATATCCACTTCTTGTGCCTTGGATACTCTTGGTAAAAATGAGGGTATGGATCGGGGGGTTGTCCAAAACAACCTTGTAGGGTGGCATTTTGGTAGCACCATGATAGGTGGTATTGTACTCCCTTTCTTCAAGGAGGGTGTAGGGGGTGGGGGAACTACTAAACCCAATGGCCATATCATTAAATATAAAACCCAATGGATAATAATATTTTTATGGTCAACACCTCACAAAATTTGTTACTTGTTATTGACTCCAACATCTCAAGTATTCCAATATCCATAAGTATTATGAAATGCATCATCATTGTGGCCATTGATGTTCTCATCATCATCATAATAAATTCCATATGGTACATCAACATCATCTTGATCATGATCCTCATTATCACATTATCATCAACATTAAGTACATCATCAACAAAATCATTGTCATCATTGTCATTATGTTCACCCATATCCCATCAATGTTCTTAATCACTCATCCCCATTAAGATTCATGTCATGTAATCGTTAAGGTCATTTATATGTCATTACAACCATTTTGATTATAATAGGGTCATTTATATGTCGTTACAGGCATTTAGGTTCCATTAGAATCAAATAGGATCCAAAAGTGCCACCACATGCATAATCATCATTGACATCCACATTGTCATCATCATCATACAATAAATCAACATCATTTTCACCGTCGTAGTCATCGTAAATATAATTGCGATAATAATGAGCAAGGAAACCTACTACCCAATAAGAATGTATGATATAGCCTTATACTTATCAAACCATATCCATACGCTCCATCATAATTATTGTAATGCATCATCTTCAGGTTGTTAGGGCCAATCAGATGCCATGAGGGTCTATCAAATTTTTTGGGGACATTCAAATGCCATTAGAGAAGTTTAGGTGACATTAAGGTAATTTACCCCTCATTAGGATTAATCAAGATCCAAAAGTTCCATGATTACGATCTGAATTTAGGTGCCACTATGATAAATCAAGATCCAAAGGAACTATCGAATTAATCATGATCATTGGAATTTACATTGATATATCTAACATTAAGTCAGGTGTTTTCCTAACACAATTCCTAAATCTAAACCTAGTGCAATTCCTAGCGCAGTTCCTTTCGAAATTTTTGGCAATATTCCAGGTGCTATACCTGGCTCTATACCTAACGCTATGTTGGATGTTTTCTATGTGCAATTCTTGGCTCTATACTTTGCGCTATGTTGTATGTTTTTCTTGCCAAAATTCATGGCGCATTTCATGTCGCTAACCCTAGATTAATATATGGTACTATGTTATTGGGACGTTTTTTTGGAGGTTATTCTGGGCCTTGTATGGGATGCTTTTTTGGACACTAATTGGGACATTAATTTGGATGATAATTGGGATGATAATTGTGATGCTACTTGGGACGCTACTTGGAACGTTAATTGGAATGTTAATTAGTGTCCAAAATAGTGCCTACTTTTAAAAAGGGACACTAATTGGGATTCTAATTGGGATGCTAATTGGGACGCTAATTTATACCCTAGTTGGGACTCTAATTGGGATGCTAATTGGGATTCTAATTAGTGTCCAAAATAATACTAGCTTTTAAAAATGGACGCAAATAATTCCATTAAAAGCGCCATCCTATGGAAAAGTGTTCACTTTGTCCAAAAAATGATGAAAAATACACTAAAAGTGATAGTGGATGCTAAAAAGGAAGCTGAAAAAGATGCCAATCACAGGGTTTTTCTATAGTGAGATGTAAAATTTTCTTTTTATTTTCAAAACTGGAAAGATGCATGTGCAACTATGACTATGTCACTAGCCAAAGATGCATACAAAAGAAATAACTTGGTTTTTAATTTTCTTTTTTAAAATGAAAAGAAGAAACTAATTACAAACAAGTAAAATCAATTTAATACAAAAAGTAAATTGTTTTCAATCTTTGCACTAAACGTATAAGATTAGGATTCTACATTGGCTAAAGCACTGATAACACTCTACTTGGAGAGAAAACTTGAAAATATGCCAATTAACCACCTTGGTATAAATACTTTGACCAAAAAGACCGAACAATAAAAGGATCAAGAATAAACCTTCCAAGAGTTCAAATGACTCACAAATAGTCTATATATACCAACATAGGTTGATCAAAGTATAATTAAACCCAAAGAAACATCCCAAGCATGGAGGTTAAGAACAAATCAACATTCATTAAGTCAAAAGAAGGTCTAAAGGAGAGTTAAGAACTATTTAATGGAATGTATAAGCACTAACAATTCCCCCCACAAAACATAAACAAGTACCCCCAACTGGAAAAATTCAAGAGAAACACATAAAAATTAAGTGCTAGCCTAAAAACCTTATCTAGCAAGATTACACACTACTATATAGAAGGAAACTAGTGTGTGACATGCTATTGTCCTAACTAGAACACATGTCTAAATAGGATAAACACTAGTAGGCTATTCCTGCACTAGTGTGTCTACATTAAAAAAATTTAAAAATAAGAGAAGATTGAATAAAAAGGAGGTTTGGGTTGAACTCGAGAGTACAAACTTTCTGAAATATCGACCTAAGACCTAAAAAACACACTCAAACTGGAATAATTCAAGAAAAATACCCCCAAATCAAATAGGCTTATCGCTAGTGGAGTCACCAATTTTTTTTAGGGGAAGTGTTCCTATGGTTGGGGTGAGACCACCAATGTACTAGGGATGACAGATAGACATCTAAGGTTCTGTGAATAAAATAATTAAAAAAAAGGGTTAAGGGGTTAAGAGGGTGTGTACCTTACAAACAAAAGGTTGATCCAAGCCTCTCCACGAGTCCTTCCCTTCCTCTCCAATCAAGGAACCTACAAAACCAATTCAAGACCTTCCTCAAACCAATTTGATTACACATAAATTATTGATATTGAAAATAACATAAAGAAATGATCTCATAAACATCAATAAGTAATCAAAACTATGATATGTGTGTACACAACCATTTGGAAATTGAAGGATGTCTAGCCTATTATTGATGAATGAAGAAAGTACATAATACCTTCCTTCAATCAAGGCACCTAATGAAACCTTCAATTCTAGATCTCCTACTTATCTCCTCCAAGAAATGCATTAGGATTAGATGGGAACTAGGGCACAAGTGAGGGGGCTGAGAATCAGAATTTATCCATCATGACATTTCAATGGTATCCAATCTCATTCATGATCCCCTATCCTTCTCTTATATAGAAAATGAAGAAGAAAGGGTTGGGAAGGAAGCAGTTACAACAGAGAAGATGGTTCCAAAACTATCCAAACCACACATTTTTCTAATATTTTATATACATTTTGTGCATTTTTAGGTACACTAGGGTGAACAAGGGAACAAGGAGTGTGTCGTATGATGGTGGAGCATGATAAACCTAAGTGTGGGTGAAAAAATGAGGAAAAATACTTTTTCAAAAGTTTTTCACAAGGTGTTTTGGTATCCAAATTTGTTCATAAGCTTTGTAACTGTTGAATGAACCATGAATGAGATGAATCCATCCTATTGAGGTCCCAAATATGGATCTTCCATACCTAAATTTCATTTGAGTGAGAGACAATAAATTCATGAAGTTTTGTCATGTGACCAAAATATGTAAGTGTCGTCACAGATAGAGAAGTGCCAAATTTGGTTATAACATCAAACGCCATGATCAACACATGAGGCTCATAGTGCATTTTCAATTTGATCACTCATTTAATGATGGATATGTGATCCATTGGGAGAAAATCATTGGTCCACATATCATTTTTTCATTGACAACATCTTTAACAAAAAATTTGGAAACCGCCTCCACATCAAGTCATTATTGTTTTTGGTAAAGGAATACAACTGACATACTTATACTCTAGGGACATAATATTTAATGATATAGTTGAAAAGGGAATGATATATATGAATCACATGATGACACATGGGGCTATCTGACACGCCAGCAGACACATTTCTTGACACAACAACACCCTTCCACATTAACAAACAAAAAATCAAAAAGTTAAAAAAAATCTAGAGCCAAAATTTTATTTTGGCCATAAAAGGAGAAGGTTAACTCAAAAATTGATCAGACATGCTCCATTTCGGTTCCATTTATGGATATGACATTATTTCTAGTGAGGGGCATGGACTCACTATGCTTCAATTTTGTAATTAGTTTAGTGGGTTTTGAAGGTGGGTAGCCCGAGGATGGGAGGGGGCATGGTTGAGGATAAATTTTTTATGGTGTGGTATTGGTATAGGAACACATATAAATATGGAGCCTTGAGTTAAAATTCATAAATATGTGGATTCAAGATGCAAAATAAGGTTGAAATCCACTATTTGGGCATGCAGAAGGCCATTTTTTGGAAACTTGAAGGAGACAAAATTTACCTAAGAACTCATAACCAGAACATTTTATGCTTTCAAAATTTAGTTTACTCATCAAGATGAATTTTTTTATTAGAGGCAAATTTTACATAAATTCTTGGTTTGGGAGATAGAAGTTTTCAATGAAAATTCAAAGTCTAAGAGAACTGCAAAAATTTAAAAGTTAGTGATTCCATAATTGTATATGATTAGATGGGAGTATCAATTTTTAATACTGAAAGTGTCTAAGAAATCACCATTGTATGGGATATTGGCACCCAATATAAAAAAAAATGCAGTTATTTACCAATTTTCTTCTACAAGTCTCTAAAATCGATCCTTCAGAATAATTGCAATTACAGGAACAATGTGAAATTGGATTAAATTGTTTATTTTGGAGACATGTATCTTTTATCTCTAAATTCAGAAATGGATTGGGAGTAGTCATTGGAAAGAGTATTAGTAGGATATTAAGTATATAGAACCCTATTATAAATTAGTACATTTTATTTTTCCATGAAATTTAATAGAAAAAGGGATTGCATCGCAATTTGATAAAAGGAAATTACCAAATGGGTAGTTTCGAGAATTTCTCATCAAGTACATAAAATTATTTATGAAATTTTTGGAAATGGTTTACCTAACATATTTTATGTAGGATTAATTTTCTAATATCAAGTATAGGTCTCAAAAGTGGGTATTTTTAGAAGTCAAAATTAGCTACAAGAATTAAGTAGTAGTAGGAAAAAATGTTAACTAAGGAAAATAGGTTATGGTGATAAGGAAGTATGATAAAGGTAAAAGGGAATTAGTATGATTGTACGAACATCATAAGTGAACTTTCAAAGTGGTGTTGAGACATAATGAAATGAGTCAAGTATGGTTAAACTACATGATTAATATCAATGTGGATGATTGGCAAAGCCTCTTAAACATAAGAAAAGAGTTCTATGGTGGTATAGAAGCATGTTATATATAAGATTGACTTTGATATTTTAAAAAGCATAGAGAATGATGCTTGCATAGTTATATGAAGGAGAAGTTGAAGAAGCAACACATGGAAAATTTTCTTTCCAACTTGTAAGTCAAGGGACTAGTCTAAGGGGGCATGAGTATTTGGTGATGTGATGGAACTATTGATATGTAGGGATACTCAATGATTCAAGTGGGACATAACCTATTTATAACCATGAGGAATTAAGAAGGGATTGTTGGTACCTCAGTTAAAGTGCATCCCATGCATTTACCATATTCAAAATGTGCAAAAACAAAATGCTAGAAGAGACATAAGCGCTCTTGAATTAAATGATGAGATTGTAATGTGATGGAAATTATACAAATAAGGAATAAATAAAGATAAAAAAATATTGTACATAATGTGTAAAGGATGACTTATTAAGTGATTAAGGATTATAGTGCCTTGTAAAAGCATGCATCTAATGCATTGATTATAATCTTATACAATATAAATTGCATGAAATAAATTGAAGAGAAGAGATATGGATCTCTTGGTAGGTGCAGTCATTATTTGATACAATAATATAAACACTAACAGAGGTATGAGATATATTATTTTGCATAAAACAATATTTCTATGGATAAAAGAAGGGATTAAATCATGGGAGACACAATGTATTCACAAGAAAAGATCATTCAAAAGGCTTGGATGGTACAGGGAATCTACCAGGATGAAGAGTGCATGTACCCCATCGATGATATGGGTGAACCACCATAATAGATAAAATTTATGCATGATAGATAGAGTTGCATGATGTGAACCAACAACTTATGTCTAAAGAACATGAATTGAATGATGGTTTTCAATTCAATTGGAAATATATATCAAGGGATTAAGGCACTCCATTAGGTAGAATTGGATGGTGAGACATAGTTTATGGCACAATATATTTGGGAAAGAAATTTTCTAGGAAATGCAGAGAAAATTCTAAAATTGGATAAGGTCACAGGTAGCTCTGGATAAGAAGATGTCAAGTTGGTATTGAATACGATTGATTAAAATAATTGGATTTGTATACTTTAGAAATGGGTGCAATGAAAAGTTCACCCAAAGCACAAAGAAGTTCCAATGATGTCGAGAGTTGGGAGAAACAATAAAGAGTGCATGTGGGGAAAATGATAGAAATATGAAAGAGGGTGATTTTCTCACCATAAACTCCACTTTATTTCTAAAATCGAATTGCATATTTTTGAAGTATCAAGCATAACTTAAGTATAATCCAATTATTTCTACTTCGGTGAGAATATTGTAGCTAATGAACTGTTATGTAATTGGGAGAGAGGCCATGGAAGAGATTAGTTAAGTTGTGGAATCCTATACTATGAAGAGGAATGGAGAGGCAGAAACTCCTTGACTCTCCTTTTTTCATTGTTTATGTTTCTCTATGATAAAAAAAGTAGTTATGTGTATATAGGTTTATGGAATAAGAACGAAATAGTGTAACATAACTAGAAGACATTGCACTAGTAGGCATATGGAGAAATAATATGTGATAGAGTAGATGAGAATATGCTTGAATGCATGTATGTGATATTGCATATGGGATAAGGGTGATATCATGTTATAGGAAATGAGTATGGCATGATGACTAAATATGGTTTCTAATATGTTGTATAACCAGGAATGGTTGAGAACGTGGTTGAAGATGTTGATGATGCAACTACTTGTGGAGATCAATATTACATTAAAAGAGAACAAGGAAAGAACTTGTCAATGTTAAATTTTTGGTTGAGGTTTGATATTTAATATTTAAATGTGGGATTACTGAGTACTTGAAAAAAAATTAAAACATTTATATGCATAAGCAATCACACATAACACAGTATGTATCCTAGGGAAAACCCTGAAAACAATGGGGAGGAGAAACCCCAAAAAAATTCCAAATTATGATAATGATAAGTAGTAGAGAATGTATTTTAAAATAACATATTTATTTTGGCACCCTAGATGCAATACCAGAGAGAATCAACACCCCATGTGTTATTACAAAGAAAGAGAGAATGCAGATGGAAGGAGGTTCTAAATAGTATGCCTAGAATACAATTCAATGCACACTATTCACACTAATTTACTCTGTCATCGCAACCATTCTCCCTTTAAACACTTAAGATAAAACCTTGCACACCAATTCAGACTTTTTGCACTAGTAGGAAAACCCTATGTAATGATTCTCCCTTTTTCCTTGGAATTTAGCAAACTAGATCACTAGAATGAGTTTATGACTCAACCAAGGTGCATCTCTTTATCAATTTTCTTTATATTGAACTCAAACATTAACTAGAGGCTAAATCATTCAGTTAGATAGATAAATTAAGTGTCATAGCTTAAGTGTCTTCTTTTAACTGAAGTGTCATATTTTAGTTTAACTAAATTATTCCCATACAAATCACTTTAGTTAACTAGATCTTATTTATTAACACTTTAATTAACACCTTTAACTAAATTCTTACTTGATTACATCACTGAAGTGAATAAACTAAGTTCTCTTTATGTAACTAAATCTTGCAATGTTAATATCATTGAAGTTAACAACTTATTTCTCTCCACATTAACTAAAGTCAATAACATGTGCAAGTCAAATTATCTATTTATCTAAATTTAATAACCATGATTAATTCAAATTCTCTATTTATCTATGCACATTATCCCTTATATCTCTATCTTATCTGCATGATCCATATGTGCCCACTTTTATATATCACGTTAATTATCTATCATAACAATTATACTAAGGAGATTAGTCCATTGACGTGGTCATATCATTATAATATTTGTGCAAAGTGACCTTATGCTAAAGTAATTCACTCTATAGGTGATTAGTATATAAAGTATACTTAATATATAGATCATGGTTAGTAGAATGTCACACATCGGTATGCTTCAACTAGAAAACCATTGCCTCTAAATATTAGGCCCACCTCAACACATGAGGATCTAACTTGGTACATAAGTCCTTAGCCTTGTCTGACAAGATTGTACAACATCATCAATTTGACATATGAAAGTGTTCACCTCAACACATGAGGATTAACCTTTACACATAAGGCTTAGTCATTCTTGGGTCCAATCCAAGAATTTTACTCCAATTTTCTTGAGTCCAACTTAGGATCCCTATTACCTCAACACATCAGGCCCAATCCTAGTGCAGAATATTGGCTTAGAGAATGATTCATCATGTTGTAACTTTAACACTCCCTCTCAATAAGGGAGGCATAATATTTCATACCAATATTTTCTCGTAAGTACCTATAATTCATCAGAGATAGAGCCTTAGATAACCCATATTATATATTTGATATCATTAGTACCAATGTACTAAGGCACTTCTTTTGTCCATGCCTTTGATGAAGTGATACTTCATCTCATGAGGTTTTCTGAGAACTTAATACACCTTTGTTTAACAAAGTGAACGATCATAGTCTCAATATTGTCCACGAACAACCAATCTAGTATATTCATATACCACATAACTTATCTGTAGGTAGTACTAGCCACAATATACTTTGTTTTATAGTACTAACCATAATACACTTTTCTTCTCTAGGACCAGTTGCAATACACTTTTTCTTCAGTAGTACTATATGCAATACTACAATATTAATTGGAGTTAGCATAACAAAGTAACTTTACCTCATCACAAGAGGCATATTTGATTCCATCGAGAAATTTACCTCAAAGGTACCTAAGAACATGCTTAGTAGCAATCCAATGTCTATTTCTAGGCTCAAACATGATCTAACTCACAACATAACATATAACAGGTCTACTATGTATCAAGTACATTAAGGGACCAATGAGATGACTATACTTCTAGTATAATCCACTATATCTAATCCATAATATGACTCGTGTAGTTTCCTTAAACTAAAAACTAATGGTATGGTCATGGATTTACAATCCATCATACCAAACCTTCACAACACATCAATTGTGTGATTTCTTTGCAAAAGGAAAATATCGTCTTTCCTTTTCAAAACTTCAAGACCAAGAAAGTAATGCATAAGACTCAATTATTTTAAATTGGAAGTGATCTCCCTCCTGAAATGAACTATTTATTATTCCTCTCCAGTAAGGAACAAATCATCAACATGGAGAACCAATATTGAATAGGTTGGTTCTTCATAATATTAAAGTCTTCTTTTAGCAGGAGGTTCATCATGTGATCTTTCAACCGGTTCTACCAGTTCTTCAATAGCTAGTAAATCTAAGTAATTTTCTAGATTCCCCCTCTAAACATATGAACCTGGAGAATCAAAATCTAGATCCGCCATCATTATCCTCTTTTTTCGGTACATGAATGAAAAACAAAAATATTCAAATGTTCTTCACTGGTGAAAAAAACATTTTGGAGTCTTCTAGAATCGCATGATAGATTATATTCTGATATTCTCCTAGAATATTTATGATTCTTATTTCCTTCAAATATGAGATTTGTAACTAGATTGAATTCGTATTTGTCATTCTTCTTTGTTGTTCATAGAATTTACCTACAAACCAAATTTATTCAAATGGTTAGAAACTTTGCATGATCATGAAATTCAACCATATGAACATTTCAACACAATGACAATAGTTCACACAGTCATGTAAACATTTTAACTAATGTTTCAACACAACCTCCATCCATATCTCATGGAATGTTATGTAGCACTATATATTACTTACTCAATCATAACAGTTACTACATGATCTTTATTATCTGCTAATAAAAGAAAATTATAGTTTTCACATACCCCAATTTCAATAACATTTTATGTTTAATAAAACATTATCTTTTACTTTTATCGTAAAGTTTATGACTATTGACCATGTGGGTTCAAGGATGACTGTAATTAATTATGTTGAATATTTTATTAGTTAATAAATAAAAGATGAAACAAATAGCCTAAGGAGGCTGTTGAATGAGTGTCCATTGACCCACTAGAAGGAATAGACTGGGGTAAGAGCAAACTAACACATGGAAGCATCCTCAACCACTTCTAGTTGTTGCAGGGGGAAACTTCCCTAATTTTGTGGTCATGTTTCCCAAGAAAGTGGAACACAGCAAGTGGCTCATTAATTGAAAAACTGACCAAAAATACCTAGGCATGCATATATCTATCCATCGAATTCAACAAGATAATTTTCAATCATTACCTTGTGAAATTGCTGAAGTTCAGAAATATGCACAAGAGATTCGATGAGTGGAAAGCCAGAAGTGGATTGAGTGATTAAGACTATTTTCAGAACTAGTGCAGCTTATTAGCTAAGTCCTTTACTGTTAAGGAAAGAATTACTGTCGTTGAGTACTTCTGTGGAGTTACAAGGGTTTTTAATCCCATTTCTTCACATAGAGCTTTCATCCTGGTGGATAAGTACACAGGCTCTGGGATCCTAAGACAAGCAGATGAGTTATCTTCAAGAAAAGGTTGGGTGGAACAGACTCCTTGGGTTGTTTGTCTCTTCTACAAGATATCAAGTTCCATTGTGTTATCTTATTTATTTTATGCAAGCAATTTTCTGGAATAAAAATAGTCGTGATTAATTTAACTATAATTACTTGGATAATTTGTATCTGCAAATAGATTATTTAACTATGTATTTTATGCAAGAAATTTTACTTGTATAAGTGTATATGTGTAAATAAACCTAGAATTAGAATGGATTGATTAATGAATAAAATCCCTTTTCTGTATTTTTCCACTCACCATTAGATGAAGTACTCTAGTATAGAAGATCTGATTAGAGGTAAACAGGAATGAGCATGCATGGATAAAAGAATAAAAAAACTATTATCGAATTGAAAAGTTACTTAGAAATGATTCCACTAATCTTTTATTTTTCCAACAATAGTTTCAAGTAACTATTTAACATTGGAAGCTTTTACTTCTAATTTTTCCATAATAATTCCTTTTCCATGACTTAAACTTTTATGCATAAAAACCTATAAGAATATTACATAGAGTCTTTATGGTAATCCTTTGTCATATTGTCTCTTAACTGTGTATAATATAATACAATAATAATTATTGTAATACAACTATTAACTTATACTTAATAAAGAAAAACCATTCGTTGTTCTAATCTTTTATACCTAAATAATAAACAAATATTCTATATAGATTATAGTAATTAATACGCAGTTAAACCTTCAACTGATTTTTGATATCATTTAATACTGTATGTTCTTGATGAACAGTCATCAGACTGAAATTATAATACCTATTGCATTATAGTATCTTAAGTACTTAGGAAACAAACTGTAAACTATCAGAATTACAGTAATAATTTTATTAACTTTGAAAACTATGTTCTTTAATCTTACTCTTTAATACAAACTTTTATATCTAATTACTGAAGAAGAAGATTACCATAGCTAACAATCATTTTAAAATAGTCAACTTTGTATTTAAAATAAGGTCTAAATCTTATATATCAAAATAATTATCCAACAGTTAAGGAAATCGCAAGATAGGATTTTAGCTTTTCAAATTAAAAAGAAAACTATTATAAATTTAACTACTTTTTATACTAAAAATATAAGTCTTAAAGATAACCTAAATGATCAAAATTGGTTATTCAAAACCAAACCCTAGGATTATTTCCTTATAGAACAGCTTTTACAAATAGATTTCCAAACAATTAAAAGATTTCCACTAGCTCAAACCAAATTTTTAGTCGTATCATAAATTCCACCATTTGTATCTTAACAGAAACAAATTATCAAACTTAATGCTCTCTGCAAACAATTTTTATAAAAGAAAACCAATGCTAATAATTATTTACTCACTGGACGAAATCCCTCTTACCAAAATAGAGTCCTATTTTATTATTAATTTAACCATTACAGTTGCCCCTATTATAAAAACCAAAATGATTTAACTTAAGTTTAACCATGAAGGAGTTTCATTGGCCGAGAAGGATTTCAAAGTAAAATGTTTACAGTATTAAAAAAACTCTTTATAAAACCCTGGAGGGAATTTACCCTAAATCAATAATAAAAGAGTCGTAGCTCTTTTATAAATCCCTGAGGGTTACCATGGCCATACGACCCCGTCACTATTTCTAAACTAGATAAAAAATTTCCATAAGTTTCTAAAACCGTAGTAATAATACATAAGCACCATCGGTATCACATCAAACACTTTCACAACGAACGGAAACCCTAGGGTTGGGACCGAGGCTTACCGAAGCCTATTCTCGTTCACACCTTCCAGCTCAAGCAAATGCCCTCACCTGTCGACTGTGCGTTAACAATATTTTTCACCTACCAACAAACATCATGTGCTTGAACTATTAGTAAATAGTTTTGTACTTTTAAATAAATAAAATAATGAAAATAATACTGAGAAGAGTTGTCACGGCTTACTAGTTTATGCTTTGAGCTCATTTAAATGATGATGGAACCAAATCTTTCAACCTGCTAATGCCACGATCGAACACGCAGAAGGAGATGATGGAAAAGAAACCAACATAGAGAACCTGCTAATGCCATGGGTAGTTAAAGGGTGACACTCATTGCAGAGGCTGAAGAGACCGAGGCCTATTGGCCTTCTTCTCCACCCAAAAACAATCAAAACAACTAATGAAGCCGAGAGAGAATATAGGGTAAAGTGTTGAATGAAATCGCTTAGGGTTTAATGCCAAAAACCCTCCACTTTATGGGCATCCACCATGTGGATCCCACTAACCTTGAAATTCTTTTTAGTTTCATATAGTGTGGAACCTGCACTTTAAACCCTGCAAGAATTATGTTAATTTATACTATTACATTGCAAAATAAATAAACAAGTATTGTATGCATGCCAAAGCTTAGAACTAAGCGATAACTATGATGTTATGCATTGCAAAGTTTTATTTAGGTTGTAGTTGTATTTTTATGCATCAACTACATGCCTAGGGTTGTCATTCTTGTATTTAGTTCTAGTGCTATAATAATAATGTTAATTCTTATGATTAGGAAAATTATAGGATTAACATGGTTTAAGTCATATGTTTAAAACATTAAGAATGTATTTAAGATACTAAATATTTAGAAGAAAATTATGACAATTATACCATCAATCATTTTAAATTATTTTCCAGGAAAAATAATCACTCTACTAACTCAGATTGCTTCCTAGGTAGATTTAGTCTTTGTGATGGACCTAGAAATTATTACACTTCAGTAATCTAGACTTTAAATAGAGTTTAAGGATTTCTTTCCTAACTTACTCAATTAGTCTTCAGAGCCTTAATTCTTACACCGTAACCTGTAAGTAAGATTTACATGTGAATCATGTACAAGCATCGGATTTGTGTTAGCTTTGAGAAAAGCTAAGTAATCCTCGGGATAACCTCAAGCCCCCCTTCAACAAGAAAAGAAAAAACCATCAAAATCATACACAACCTTGCAAACAAACCTTTGATCTGATTTCATTAAACTCATTTAATGTAGACCAACATTCTTTTATTCAAGACTGTAAATCATTAGAGTTTGAATACGGGTAATAGCATGTGACTTACTAGTTAGTAAGTTTAATTATGTAGCTTTAGTTATAGTTGAAAAAAGAGAAATAAACTCATAAGTTACTCTTAATGTCCTGTACTGTAATCTATATGTTAATGAAATTGAATTTAGTTATTAAACTAGCATTTTTTTACTATGACTTAATATTAAATGTCACATAGAAATATTTTAATTTTTTCTGAATTTTGGGGTGTTACATATGGTATCAAAGCTCACGTTCAAACACTAGGCCTGAATTGGCTCAGCACATGTAAATAAAAAGTAAATAGAAAGTATGGCTATGGATATATGATTTTAAATGTTGTTGTACAATATATTTCTGAATTAGATTTTCAGGTATGGAAGGACTCGAAGAATATGCTGAAGAGAGGTCCTCGTTAAATGAACAACATAATTCTAGAAAAGAACCTATTAAAGAGGATATAACTAATAATTCATCTGAATTACTACAAACAGTTAAGGATTTAAAAACTGAAATGGAGACCGTTAAAAAAGAAAACGAGAGAATCCTAAGAGCTCAAGAGGAGCTGAATCAAATACTGCTGGAAAAGTTCCATAATGAAGAAAAGGATAAACAAATAGAATATGACACTATGTCCTATCAACATAAGAGTAAGAGATCAAAATACTCTAAACTTGAAAGCAGTTCTTCTTTCGAAATTAATGGTAACTCACACAGAAAGAAATACCAGTATTCCAGTGATAGTAGCAAGAGTATTTATCACTCTAGAAAGAAAAGGTGCAAGCCCTATGAAGAGATTTCAGGGGAGTTTAAAAAAATTAAACCACCAACATTTAATGGCGAAACAGAAAAAGGAGAGGAAGCCGAAGCATGGCTTTCCGAGATTAAAAAGTATTTTCAGATATATAATTATTCAAATTAGTTAAAAGCAAGGATAGAAATATATAACTTAAATGGAAAAGCCGACATTTGGTGGTAGGACATAAAACGAGTTAAGGGAATAAAAGAGAAGAATATAAACTAGAGCACTTTTAAAATGTACTTTAAAAATAAATTTATGTCGGAGAAATATTACGAGGAGCGAGCTAAAGAATTTTATGACCTAAAGCTGGGAACCATGAATATGAAAGGGTTAAATAGTAAATTTTTAAGCTTATTGTGGTATGTGCCTTATATTGTTGATGAAAAACCCAAGGACATAATTTAATATGATAATCCCAAAACCCTTGAAGAGGCCATGCAAAAAGAAAATTTCTTCTATGAGTAGAACCAGAAAAGGGAGAACATGCCAAACTGGAAAACCAAGAGGTCTAATAATTTTGGACATAGAAAGAAGGGTTTAACAACTAATCAAAATTTTGGGCATAATAACTCAGGAAATGTTCCTAACAAATATTTTCAAGGAAATAAAAGTAACTCACAGCAAAATCCTACTGGCACAAGAAATAAAGAATTTACAAATAATCACAGTAATTACATTAAAAATAACGAACATAAGGAACCGATAAAATGTTGGGAATGTTAGGGACCTCACTATGTATCAGTTTGTCCTAATAGGAAGAACACTGTCAACAACATTCATGATGTGCAGGAAGAAACAACAGTTGGTGATTTAGCAAGAGGGATTCCGAGAATCAATGCAGCACTGGAAAATAGACAGGATGAATATGAGACTTCTATGGTGGAAGTAGAAGGTATGCTGAACCATAAACCCATTTCTATTTTAATTTGCCCAGGGGATAGCCTGAGTTATGTCCCTCCCAGTTTAGTAGAGAAAATTAAACTACCAATAGAGAAATTTGCAAAGTCATGGCTGGTTCAATTAGCTATAGGAGAAAAAGAAAAATAATTAATTTTGTTAAGACTATACATTATTTATGAATCAGTTTGAAACTTCTGTAAAGTTGAATGTACTTTCGTTAGGATCCTATGGTGTATTAATTGAAATGGATTAGTTGGAACGACATCAAGTAGTGTTAAATTGTTTTGATAAAACTTTTACCTGCTTAAATAACGAAGGAGAAACGGTAACAGTAAAAGGAATCCCTATGAAAAAAACAATCCGATAGATTTTTTCCTTACAACTAAAAAGGGCTATTCATAAGGGATATAAAGCTTTTTCTATAACTATAACTAATTAATAACACATTAACAAAGAAGACAAACTAAAATTAGAATATATACCAATTTTGAGAGGTTATTTGGATGTATTTCTGGAGGAAATTCTAGGATTGCCTCCGAAAAGAGAGCTGGATTTCACCATTGAGCTAGTACCCGGTTCGGTGCCTAACTCAAAATCTTCTTACTGAATGAAAATCCTGGAGCTTATTGAACTAAAATCACAATTAAAAGAACTAATAGATAAAAAAATTATAAGACCAAGTGTGTCTCCTTGGGGAGCACTAGTCATCTTTGTTAAAAATAAGGATGGTACTCTGCGCTTATGCATTAACTACCATCAACTCAATAAGATGACAATTAAAAATAGATACATGTTTCCCCGCATAGACGATCTGTTTGATCAGTTGCACGGAGCAACAATGTTTTCAAAATTTGACTTAAGATCCGGTTATCATCAAGTCTAGATTAAGGATGAGAACATTTTCAAGACGACTTTTAGGACCAGATATGATCACTATGAGTTTGTTGTCATGCCATTTGGGCTCACTAATGCCCCAGCAGTCTTTATGTGTTTAATGAACACCGGATTACATAAATATCTAGATAAGTTTGCATAGTTTTTTTTGATGATATTCGAATCTATTCTAAGACTAAAGAAGAGCACGAGGAACATTTAAAAATTATTTTATAAGTGTTAAGGGAACATCAGCTATATGCCAAGTTCACTAAATGTGACTTCTTTAAAGATAAAATACAATACTTAAGTCACGTAATAACTTAATATAGGATGTCAGTTGACCCAGATAAGATAAAAGAATTAATGAATGGCATGTCCCAAAATATGTGACTGGTGTGCAGTCATTCATGGGGATCACCGGGTATTATCGAAGGTTCATTGAAGGTTTCTCAAGGATCATGAATCCCATAACTTCTCTACAGAATAAAGGAAAGAAGTTTGTATGGGATCAAAAATGTGAAGAGAGTTTTAAGAAATTAAAAGAATTATTAACTACTGCACCGATTTTAAGAATTGCGGATCCTAACAAGGAATTTGTTGTATGCATCGATGCATGCAATGATTGCCTTGGTGGGGTCTTAACTCAAGAAGGACAAGTAATAGCGTACGAGTCAAGGAAACTTAAAATCCATGAGAAAAATTATGCTACTTATGATCTAGAATTGGTTGTCATGATACATGCATTAAAGATGTGGCACCATCACTTGATCAGGAGAAAATTTAATTTAATGACGGATAATAAGGGTTTAAAGTATCTATTGGATCAACCAAATTTAAATGCAAGGCAAGCTAGGTGGCTAGCTTTCCTTAGCGAATATGATTTCGAGATCCTACATATCAAGGGGAAAGAAAATAAAGTAGTTGATTCTTTAAGTAGAAATGAAAGATTAAATTTTATGGTAGCAATCAGTACTTACAAAACAGATTTAGAAGATCAGCTCCAAGAAGGAGTAAAATTGGATGAAAATTACAAGCTAAAGTGGCAGAAAATGTAGCTGAAACTTTAAAAATAGGTTACAGTCTAAATGAAAAAGGGTTAATACTTTATAAAAATAGGTTGTATATACCTAACATACCTAAACTTAAGCTGTTGATTTTAAATGAAATACATAAAAGTCTATATTCAAGATACCCTGGCTATCAAAAGACAATAACTATTTTACAGAAAGATTATTTTTGCCCGAATATGAAGAATGAGTTGGCAGAATATATTTCTAGATGTTTTGAATGTCAACAGGTTAAGACTGAACATCAGCATCTAGATCGTTTATTACAACCATTACCAATTCCTAGCTGGAAATGGGAAATAATCAGTATTGATTTCATTACAGGTTTTCCTAGAAATCAAAACCATAATGATTTTATAATTGTATTTGTTGACAAACTCAGTAAGGAAGCCCATTTTATACTAGTAAACACCACACATAAGGCTGCTAATATTGCTGAAATATTTATGAAACAAATTTTTCGTTTACATGGGATTCCAAAAGTCACAATTTCTGACAGGGACTCTAAATTCATGGGAAACTTTTGAAAATATTTATTTAAAGGTTTAAATACTAACTTGAATTTCAGTACATCTTTTCATCCGCAAATGGATGGACAGACAGAAAGGGTAAATCAAATTTTGAAATATATGCTAAGGATGTACGTTAGAAAACAGACAAGTAAATGGGAGGACTACTTACACTTGGTTGAGTTTGCATACAACAAAAACTACCAAGCTTCAGCAAAATTAAGCCCATTTGAGATTCTGTATGGAATAAAATGCAATACTCCCATCTCATGGAGTAATCCCGTTAACATGCTAATACTAGTTCCTAAGTTATTAAAGGAAATGGAATTAACCACGAAGTAGGTACAAGGTAATTTAAAGGTTGCACAAGATAGACAGAAGAGTCAAGCGGATCTTAAATGAACTCAGAAAGAGTTCCAGGTGGGTGAACATGTTTTTATTAAGGTAAAACCTAAAAAGAGTTCCTTAAAATTAGGGAGTTGAGCTAAACTAGTACCCAGGTATTGTGGGCCTTTCGAAATATTGTCCAAATTTGGACCAGTGGCATACCAATTGGCCTTACCACCGAATCTTTAATTTCATAATGTTTTTCACATTTCTATTTTAAAAAGATATGTACATGATACTACTCATGTGATAAATTGGAATGATGTGCAGGTGGAACCCGAAGGAGATTTTCTGGTGGAACTAGACTGTATACTTGACAAGAGGGAGATATTACTTCAGAATCGCACCATTGGGAAGGTGAAAGTGCAATGGAAGCACCTTATTCTAGAAGAAGCAACCTGGGAATTGGAGAGTCATATGTGGGCAACATATCCAATTATGTTCTAGGTCGTCTCTGAGGATTATGAATAAAGCAACATCGAGGACGATGTTGGACTTAAGGGGGGGTGTATGTCATGTACCCCAATTTCAATAACATTTTATGTTTAAGAAAACATTATATTTTACTTTTATTGTAAATTTTATAACTATTAACCATGTGGGGTCAAGGATGACTGTAATTAATTATGTTGAATATTTTATTAGTTAACAAATAAAAGATGAGACAAATAGCCTAAGGAGGTTGTTAAATGAGTGTCCACTGACCCACTAGGAGGAATAGACTGGGGTGAGAGAAAACTGACACATGGAAGCATCCTAAACCACTTCTAGTTGTTGCAGGGGGCAACTTCCCTAATTTTGTGGTCATGTTCCCAAGAAAGTGGAACATAGCAAGTGGCTCATTAATTGAAAAACTGACCAAAAAGACCTAGGCATGCACATATCTATCCATCGAATTCAACAAGAGTTTGTTCAATCATTACCTTGTGAAATTTCTGAAGTTGATAAAGATGCATAAGAGATTCAATGAGGGGAAATGCAGAAGTGGATTGAGAGATTAAGACTATTTTCAGAACTAGTGCAGCTTGTTAGCTAAGTCCTTTATTGATGAGGACAGAAGTACTGTTGTTGAGTACTTCTGTGGAGTTGCAAGGGTTTTTAATCCCATTTCTTCACACAGATCTTTCATCCTGGTGGATCAATGGACAGGCTCGGGGATCCTAAGACAAGCAGTTGACCTATATTCAGGAAAAGGTTGGGTGGAACAAGCTCCTTGGGATGTTTGTCTCTTCTAATAGATATCACATTCCATTGTGTTATCTTATTTATTTTATGCAAGCAAATTTCTGGAATAAAAATAATCATGATTAATTTAACTATAATTACTTGGATAATTTGTATCTGCAAATAGACTGTTTAAGTTTGTATTTTATGCAAGAAAGTTTACTTGTATAAGTTTATCTGAGTAAATAAACCTAGAATTAGAATGGATTGATTAAAGAATAAAATCCCTTTCTGTATTTTTCCACTCACCATTAGATGAAGTACTCTAGTACAGAAGGTATGGTTAGAGGTAAATAGGAATGAGTATGCATGGATAAAAGAATCAAAAAACTATTATCGAATTGAAAAGTTACTTAGAAATGATTTCACTAATATTTTATTTTCCAACAATAGTTTCAAGTAACTGTTTAACATTAGAAGCTTTTACTTCTAATTTTTCCATAATAATTCCTTTTCCCGGACTTAAACTTTTATGCATAAAAACCTATAAGAATATTACATATAGTCTTTATGGTAATCCTTTGTCATACAGTCCCTTAACTATGTATAATATAATATAATAATAATTATTGTAATACAACTATTAATTTATACTTAATAAAGAAAAACCATTCATTGTTCTAATCTTTTATACCTAAATAATAAACAAATATTCTATATAGATTATAGTAAATAATACACAGTTAAACCTTCAACTGATTTTTGATATTATTTAATACTGTATGTTCTTGATGAACAGTCATCAAACTGAAATTATAATACCTATTGCATTATAGTATCTTAAGTACTTAGGAAACAAACTGTAAACTATCAAAATTACAGTAATAATTTTATTAACTATGAAAACTACCTTCTTTAATTGTACTCTTTAATACAAACTTTTATATCTAATTACAGAACAAGAAGATTACCATAGCTAAAAATCATTTTAAAATAGTCAACTGTGTATTTAAAATAAGGTCTAAATCTTATATATCAAAATAATTATCCAACAGTTACGGAAATCACAAGATAGGGTTTCATCTTTTCAAATTAAAAAGAAAACTATTATAAATTTAACTACTTTTTATACTAAAATAGAAGTCTTAAAGATAACCTAAATGATCAAAATTGGTTATTCAAAACCAAACCCTAGGATTATTTCCTTATAGAACAGCTTTTACAAATAGATTTCCAAACAATTAAAAGATTGCCACTAGCTCGAACCAAATTTTTAGTCGTATCATAAATTCCACCATTTGTATCTTAACAGAAACAAACTATCAAACTTAATGCTCTCTGTAACCGATTTTTATAAAAGAAAAACAATGCTAATAATTATTTACTCACTAGACGAAATCCCTCTTACCAAAATAGAGTCCTATTTTATTATTAATTTAACCATCACAATCGCCCTTGTTATAAAAACCAAAATTATTTAACTTATGTGTAACCATGAAGGAGTTTCATTGGCCGAGAAGGATTTCAAAGTAAAATGTTTACAGTATTAAACAAACTCTTTATAAAACCGTTGAGGGAATTTACCCTAAATCGACATTAAAAGAGTCATAGCTCTTTTATAAATCCCTAAGGGTTACCATGGCCATACGGCCCCATCACTATTTCTAAACCAGACAAAATTTTTCCATAAGTTTCTGAAACCGTAGTAATAATACATAAGTACCATCAATATCACATCAAACACTTTCATGATGAAGGGAAACCCTAGGGTTGGGACCAAGGCTTACCGAAGCCTATTCCTGTTCACACCTTCCAGCTCAAGCAAATTCCCTCACCTGTCGACTGTGCATTAACAATCTTTTTCACCTACCAACAAACATCATGTGCTTGAACTGTTAGTAAATAGTTTTGTACTTTTAAATAAATAAAATAATTAAAATAATACTGAGAAGAGTTGTCACGACTAACCATTTTATGCTTTGAGCTCATTGAAACGATGATGGAACCAAACCCTTCAACCTTCTAATGCCACGACTGAACACGAAGAAGACGATGATGGCAAAGAAACCAGCGTAGAGAACCTGCTAATGCCACAGGCAGTTAAAGGGTGACACTTGTTGTAGAGTCCAAAGAGACCGAGTCCTTTCGGCCTTCTTCTCCACCCAAAAACAATCGAAACAACTAATGAAGCTGAGCGATAATATAGGGTAAAGTGTTGAATGAAATCGCTTAGAGTTTAATTTTAAAAACCCTCCACTTGGTGGGCATCCACCACGTGGATCCCACTAACCTTGAAATTCTTTTTATATTCATATAGTGTGGAACCTGCACTTTAAACCCTGTAAAAATTATGTTAAGTTATACATTACATGGAAAAAGAAATAAACAAGTATTGTATTCATGCTAAAACTTAGAACTAGTCGATAGTTATGATGTTATGCATTGTAAAGTTTTAGCTAGGTTGTAGTGCATCAACTACATCCCTAGGGTTGCCATTTTTGTATTTAGTTCTAGTGCTATAATAATAATGTTAATTCTTATGATTAGGAAAATTATAGGATTAACATGGTTTAAGTCATATGTTTAAAACATTAAGAATGTATTTAAGCCCCTAGTACTAAATCTTTGAATCAAATTATGACAATTATACCATCAATCATTTTAAATTATTTTCCAGGACAAATAATCACTCTACTAACTCAGATTGCTTCCTAGGTAGATTTAGTCTTTGCGGCAGACCTAGAAATTCTTACACTTCAGTAATCTAGACTTTAAATAGAGTTTAAGGATTTCTTTCCTAACTTACTCAATTAGTCTTCAGAGCCTTAATTCTTACATTGTAACCTGTATGTAATATTTACCTATGAATCATGTACAAGCATTGAATCTGTGTTAGCTTTGAGAAAAGCTAAGTAAGCGTCGGGCTAATCTCAAGCCCCCCTTCAACAAGAAAAGAAAAAACCATCAAAATCATACATAACCTTGCAAACAAACCTTTTATCTGATTTCATTAAACTCATTTAATGTTGACCAACATTCTTTTATTCAATATTATAAATCATTAGAGTTTGAATACAGGTAATAGCATGTGACTTACTAGTAAGTTTAATTCTGTAGCTTTAGTTACAGTTAACAAAAGAGAAATTAACTCCTAAGTTACTCTTAACGTCTTGTATTGTAATCTATCGGTTAATGAAACTTAAGTTAGTTATTAAACTAGAATTTTTAGACTATGACTTAATATTAAATGTCACATAGAAAAATTTTAAATTTTTGTGAATTTTGGGGTGTTACAATAGCATATGCTAATCATGTTATACTATAACATACTTCCTAATTCTAGGAATACATAAATGCATACAATTGTAATGAAAAAATATTCAAAATTGATTTATAAGAGCAATCAAAATATCAATACTTATCTTTTATTGTTTTGGGTGGGATCCCCCTTGATCTTTGCATCCCTGTGGAGATTACTGAGTTTTTTTTTTAATCCTCTTTTTCTTTTCCTTTCTCTTTTAACAGAAGCTCGGTGCAACCTCGATGTTGAAAATTTCCTTATCTAGCAATGATTCGTGTGCTAAAGGAAAAACACCATTCATCATATTCTCCATTCCTTATCTCCTGATCATTAAAAGAGTTATTTCTTGGAGGTTCATATTCTATAGTAGTAGAAGCATGAAGTCTACCTTTGGAATTTCCTCTCGATTTTTCTTAGAACTCTCTTGCATAGTGGCCCTTGTTATTTCAATTCTAGCACTTGATCTTCGAATTATCAAAGTTATCATTGTGTTCCTTCTCCGTTTGATAATGAAACTTATTTCTATAGAAATATTTCTTTTCTATCTTCATACTTTCCACAAGAGCAAGGTTTTCTTCTTGAAAGAAATACACCATGCATTTCATGTAGGTTGTTCCACAATGTTGGATGCATAACCATCTAATTCATTCTCTTCCAAGATGTTCAATATCCTAGCCTTCCAAGTGTTGAAATTTGAGTTTCCTTCAAGTCGGTCTTCCATTCTCACTAAGTTTGAAGTCATTGATCTTCAAGTATTGTGCTCAACTTCTTAGGATCTACGTAGGCTCAAGCTTGCTTGTCAAAACTTCCCATGTTAAATTTTTTGTTGAGATTTTATTTGTAATCCTTAAATGCTTAATTACTTAGTACTTGAAATAATTTGAACATTCATACACATAAACAATCACACATAATAAAGTATGTACCTTGGGGAAAACCCTGAAAACAATGAGGGAGAAAAACCCCATAAATATCCAAAGTATACTATTGATAGATAGCATAAAATCATTTTAAAATAGAATATTTATTTCGTAACCCCAGGTGAAAGATAAGAGAGAATCAATACCCCATGTGTTATCATTGAGCAAGAGAGAATATAGATGGAAGGAGGCTATCAACAATATGCCCAGCATACAAGTCAATTCACACTATTTTCACTATTGACTCTATCCTCTCAACCATTCACGCTTTAAACACTAGAGAGAAAACCTTGAACACAAATTCACACTTTTTTCATTGGTAGGAAAACCCTACACACTCATTTTCCCTTTTTCCTTGGATGATAGTAAACTAGGTCATTGGAATGAGTTTATGACTCAACTAAGGTGCATATTTTTATTGACCATATTTAGATTGAATTCAAACATTAACTAGATGATAAATCATTCAATTAGATAGCTAACTTAAGTGTCGTAAGTTTAGTGTCATCTTTTAGCTAAAGTTCCATCTTTTAGTTTACCTAAAGTATTTCCATGCAAATCACTTTGGTTATAAACTAGATCGTATTTACTAACACTTCAGTTAACTCCTTTAACTGAATTCTTACTTCATTAGATCACTAAATTAAATACACTAATTTCTCTTTAATTAACTGAATCTTTCATTGTTAATATAACTGAAGTTAACAAACTTAGTTCTCTCCACATTAATTGAAGTCAATAACATGTGCAATTCAAGTTCTCTATTTAACTAAATTTAATTACCATGAGAAATTTGAATTCTCTATTTATTTATGCAAGCTATATCTTATCTATGTGATCCAATATATGTTCCCACTTTTATCTATCATAACAATTATACTAAGGATATTTTTCCATTGATGTGGTCATATCATTCCACTATTCATGCCAACTGACCTTATTCTAAAGTAATTCACTCTATAGGTGATCAATTTTTAGAGTAGACTTAATAGCTATATCATGGTTAGTAGAATGCCGCACTTCAACATGCTTCAAATAGAAAAGAATTTCCTCTACAGATGAGGCCCACTTAAACACATGAGGATCCGACTTGGTACACAAAGTCCTTAGCTTTGTTCGACAAGACTGTAAAACATCATCATTTTGACATATAAAAGTATTCACCTCAACACATGATGATTAACATTTACACATGAGGTTTAGTCATTCTTTGGTCCAACCCAAGAATTTTACTTTAAGTTTCCCGATTCCAACTCGGGCTCCCTATTACCTCAACACATGATGCCTAATACTAGTGCACAAGCTTTCCTGGAGAATGACTCATGATGTTGTAACTTTAATATTCAATAGGTTGACGAAGGGAATGATGCGAGGTCCCATGGAAACAATAATTGATTTGGTAACATACAAGGTGTATATGGAAAACCTATGGGTATGGAAATATATTAGAATATTTTGATGTATTCATGAGTTAGTGTGACATGATTGAAATGGTTAAAAGTTAATAACTATTGCAAATAATTGTTATATGCATGCTTTCGAAAGATTCCATGTGAGATAACTATATTATTTGAGTCCATGTATTGTTGACATTGGGAAGGCTATAGTGCCACACAATTATCTAATGACCTCCTTGGTTTTGATCAATGTCTTGGACTACAAGCTCTTTTCCAACACTGAAGAGCACTAAAGAAGTATATTCTTGTTGTTTTGTTTGGGATGAAGAGGAGAGCATCCATATGATCAAACAAGTAATTGTGAGGGGTTAGATGATGTGTTGAGTTGTTTTTTGAGTCCTTCAACTTATCATGGGATATAATTTGAGTTGGAAAATGGAATTCTTGAATCAATGCAAGGATGGATTAAGTGAATATACATAAGTAGATTATGTGAATGTGCATGTTGATAGGTGTGTTGATTGAATTATGAGAGTTCTTGATATGATGGTAATGCATATATATTGAATGATATTTCATTAGATTTAATATACTGACAGTTAAAATTGATTGAATTATTGGTATTATAATTCTTAGATCATTTCATGAATGTTGTGGTTAATGTAATAAAATTTAAATGCTAGAAACAGTAATGATTATTGGGTTGTTTGAGAATATGATGGTAGGAGGACATGATGTAGGTGGATTATCAAGTTGTGGTATCAAGTTTAAGACCATAAATAGAGACAACCTTCTACCACCTACACGATCCAAATGCTATGAGGACTCAGGAGAACATCATAGTTAATTGAAAATATGATTTTTGTAGGGAACATAAGACTAAATTAAGATTTAATTCTTGGTTATTAATGTATTGATTGTTTGGTTGTTTTCAATTTGTTTCAATATGACACATTGTAGGAAGACCATGACCTATGGCCTGCAAGAGCTAAACAACAATGTCATGAATTGAATCTATAGTGGATGCAATGAAAAAGATGCATAAAAAATTGGTCACTTGGATGGACATCAAGAATGTTGTGTCAAAAGAACAAAGGTGTGTTAAAACAATGTCTTTGATATGGCAGTAAGAATGAGCCATAAAAAAGACAAAGGTTATTTCTCCTGCCATTGAAAGAAAAGTATTATATGTGGAATTCATGTTATTATTAGGAATTTATTTGTGAAGATAATGATTTTCAATATTGTTTGGTATATAATAGTATGATTCTTAATATGTGTATGTTTATGTTTATGACATAGGTGGTTGGTAAATATACTTACTATGATCCCTTGATAGAATTGCAATTTGTAAGGTTCAGGAAGAAGGACACTATAAAGACTCAAGAACCCTAACGTTGTACTCTTATTATGCAATAAATCCTTGGCGAATGATGTATCATCCGAGGGATTGTTAACATAGATAATGGGATGTATGGTCATCGAGTGTGAGTGATTGCAAAGAAGAGGAAAATCTAGTGAATATATTATGAGCTATTCATGACATTTAGATTCCTAGCATGGAGATGCCTTGGACAACTTGTGCTAAATAACTGGAAGAGAATATGGGTAACAAACCCGAGGGACTGTTAACTCAAAGAAGGGAAACCAAGGAATCATTAACTTAGAAAAGGCATCCCCCTTCCTTATGTTGTGCAGGATGATGGAGGAGGATTGTTATGGATTGATCCAACTATAGAGGCTATGTCGAGAGGACCAGTGAGATGAATTATTTTCTGTGGAAATTTTGTAAAAGAAAAGGAATATGCATGCAAATAAGTATTGGATAGATATTTCCATACTTATTTAATGAAATGAATATATGTTCTTACATTTTGTTATTTGGAAAATTAATATGGAATTTATTATCATCTCGCAAGAAGGATAATAGCATGCACACTACATGTTAATTATTGGTATAGGTATAGGTGGATGTGTTGAGCATGGAAATAAAACTAAGGTAATGGATGGTCAATGTTCATGCATGTGTGGGTGAGATAGCCAACGCCTATACCATAATACAAGGACCAAGAACATTGTGGAAAATGTGCCTGAAGAATCAACTTGAGAATTAACGGATGTCATGTAACATGATATCATACTTTTATAATGACATGTTAATCATTGTCATTATAGATATAGTGCTAATGATGCATCAAGGATGGTGCATAAATTAAATGGGTAGGGGAATGTAACACCCTATTTTTTACCCCATAATGTAATTATGTAATCATGATGGAAATGTATAGACACCAAACATGAATGATCCACTACGAACAAAATAGTTTAATTATGTACATTTTATATTTAATATAAAAAAACACAACTACTCTTTGAGAATGAAGATGAGAAGTTTTGGATTAGGTTCATTATTGGCGGAAATGATGGAATTTCCCCCTTTCTTTTTTATTCATTATTAGTCTTGGTTTCTACTCCTGGATAGGATTAGTAAGACACATTCCATATTGCATTTTACCTTCCATGGTAGTTTCACTTCAATTCTCATGCACTAAATTGCGATAGTCAAGCCATAGTAGTAAATTTGTTAACTTTTTTTCTTCCAAAATATTTCTCAGTACTAAAGGAGTTGCTCAAACGATTCTTTGTGGTTTCGTTTACTTAAAAAGAGAGCCACCACCAAAAATTTACAAAAGAATGAAAAAAAAGCATGTACACCAAATGTTGGAACCTGATCCCAAGATAGAATTAACATCTCAACAAGCACTTGGCATGCCATCTTTTACTTTTATGAAAAACTTAAGCAGTTCTTATTTTAAACCGTTCCCTAATTGTACTGCAAAGCTTATGAACATATGTTATGATGTGATTTTTGTTTATGTTGAGGTTAATTTTGTATTCTATATAAGCATAAATTCACATAGAATATGAATTGAAATTGAATGGCCATATTTTCCACAACACAAATTGGATGGATTGAAATTCACCAAAGAATTATTCAGGACATTCATGGGATTTCTTTAGTCACTTCATCTTTGTTCAAGATAGAAACTAATTTGGGTTTTTTATTCATATTTTGTGTCTATATGCTATGGGGTTCTTGGGTATTCCTCAATGAAGCAAATCATGGTTGTCTATGAAATAGTATCCTACACTCGCTCACATAGTACCAACAACAGTCTCACTGGTCGATCCAGCAACATCACCTGCATAGGTAGGGTAGGGATAACTTGATGACTTTTCCACATTTCCATAAATAAAAAACAATTGTCATCCAGCCAAGACAAGTAAAGTAAGGTGTTTAGTATTGAAAGATAGGAATAACGTTATATTGAAAACTACCTTTAAGGAGAAGAAAACAATGGCGATGTAAGATGGAAGAGAAAGTACACATTGAATGACAATAATTAAAATTTATCTTGTAAGAACATTCTCATATCTGTAGAATAATTTATAAAGATAATATTTATATTGTCTACATAAAATAAAATAAAGTGTTTCAATGCTCAAACTCAATAACTCATAAGTTGAATGCCAAACTTCTTATTGGAAAACAAACTACAAAATAAGCCTAATGGTCAAACTTCTTATTATTAACATATTCCACTAAACTCATTGAATTCCAATGTCCATGATATTGCCTTTGAATTCAAATGTTTAACACGATGGTATGATAAAAAGTACTGGAAATTTCTATGTGGATATAGCCCATCTTGTGTGAACCACGTTATATTGGTGTATCTCTTGTAATGTGTTTATTTGTTTTATATTTGGATCATGTTTAATGTTATTGCTCCGCTGTCATATTTTATAATAGTCGTCTTGTGACCCAACAAGACAATTTAGTCAACTTCTATTTCAATCTAGAATATTAAGTGGCCTATTAAAATAGTCCTCGACCAATTGTTTGCTTTAAATATTAACACATTTTTTTCATTTCAATGGAAATTTGTATATGGTGAATGTACTAAATAAATTATTTCTTCATCGAGATGACCATGATTCTTTTCTTGTGAAATAATTATATCGTTGGCATTTAGCATTATCCATATCACATCTCCTCACTTTGCATCATATATTTCTAGAACTCGAGAAAATAATTGTGTTGAAATATGATTTGCAGAGCATTATGTTGCACTTGACATTGAAGAAGAGAAACCATTCCTAACCACTTGACTTAACCAATTCCTTTTAAAAATTTTGACTTTGGAAATAAAATCCATTTTAGAAACACTCTCAACTACGGAAATACTATGCATCGTTTTTTTTTAAGAATTGTTGATAACCTAGAAGTATTTAAATGAAAATACATGTTTTATGTATACTTGTAGGACTTGATGATGTATTTGTTGTTTCACATTGTACAAGATCAATTATGTCCTCTAGTTTATTCAATTTTGACAATATGGATTTGTTTTTCGAATGATTACAAATTAAAGGATCAAAGAGAATGGCCTACTAAGATAAAATGGTTTTTAATGGTAATGGAAAAAATTAGTTGCATTGTTATCAATGTTACTAAAGTTTTAAATGCAAACAATCAATTTTCACTTGGAATAAGTGGAGCAAACACATTGTCTGAATATTTTTTTGCCTTTATTGAGTGAAATCTATCATAGGTGTTGGTTATGACTATCCAACTAGGTTTTGAAGCTACTAAGTAAACTATAAAAACATAATATGTTTCTACCACCTATGACTCTATTGTTGATGTCTAAGGTGGGTCTATTTCCTATGTGCATACTTTTTATTTCTTGAAATCAAATTCCTATCATGAAATTGTTGGGTTCATGGCCTTCCAAGAGTTAGTTAACATGTCCTTCCAAGGTTGTGAGGAGAATCATGACCTTCCTTCCAAATATACCTTTCTTTAGAGTAAGGATGGAAGAGGAGAGGCCTTCATGATTGTCTTTTCTTCTTTCACTTGTTGCCTAATTCAAACGTCAAAATCAAAACTAGATGGAATGGTACCTATGATAAGGGAAAACATAGATTTAAAGCGTGAATTTAATCTTGATATTATTCAAATTTATGCTCACGGTATTCTTCTTTCATCTGGACTACACCATAAGACCGATTTTAATGGCCATAGCCACAACACCTTATTGTAATTTCTTCTTTCACTAATTGCCTAATTTAAATGTCAAAATCAAAACTATATGGATCGATACCTATCATAAGGGTGAAAGTAGATTTAAAATGTGGATTGCTTATCTTGATATTATTAAGTTTGATGCTTACAATAGTATTCTTTCATTTGGGCTACGCCTCAATATTGGTTTTAATGGGTGTTGCCACAACACCTCGAAACAATATGAGCAACCTAAAGAATGAGTTATTGTATCCGAATGAGTATGAAAATCCAAGGTGTTAAATACAAATACATTGAAAGCATTTTTATTCAAAATATTGATAGATGAATTATCAGACATATGAAGTAGACTTAGCTAAAATCCCAAAGGTCCCTCAAAACAAAGATTCATTTATGCTCAATCATAGCGCTTTAAGGGAGAGTTTTAAAGCTTATGAAACTTATAGCTCAAAATAGGATAGAATCCTAGGTCCCATTCACCCCTACTTATGAAAAAACTCCAAATAGTAAGCTTGGAAACACTATCTCCTTAAGAATAAAAACAAATGTAAAACAATAATAAAAGTAAGATTCATCTTTCCAATTCCAACATTAAAGTTACATATGACATCGAAGTCCAAACAAGATAATTTCCTAATTCGAAATTTTTTTGAACAAAAAAAATTTACAAATTACTAATTCTAAGAAGAGGGACTCGCTACTTTGTACCTCCCCTTGTTATTTATACTAAGATTTTTCAGTTAAACTTATTTCAAAAGGAATGAAAGAAAATGTGAAAACCAAACCACTATAAAATTATATTAAACTTATCCCCTCAACCAAACCATTATGAAATTATTAGAATAATGTTATGTACTAGTCTAGATACATATTATGAATATCGGAGTGCATTATCACTTTATGAGGGGGAACGTTTCATTAACTTTTTTTGTTTATAAGTAAGTTGACACCAATGGAAATGTAAACAATGTATTCTTAAAGCATTTTGAAAGAGGTTAAAGTTGAAATGTATAAAATCGTTAAAGAGTGTAAGGAGTATAATAATTAATGAAATTTTGTTGGAGTAAAATTAAATGTTTATATAATTAGATACGTATATTTAAAGTAAATTGACATGAATGGAAATGTAAACCATTTATTCTTAAAGCGTTTTGAGAGAGGTTAAATTTGAAATGTATAAAACCATTAAGGGTGTCAAGGAGTATAATAATTAATGAAAAATTGTTAGAGTATAATAATTAATGAAAAATGGTAGGAGTAACATGTAATCTTTATATAAAATAATTATTAAATAATTATAGTTTAAATTAATAATAAAAAAATTATGGGTTTAACTTTTTGATTATATATCTATGTTTATTTGGTTATTACAAAATTATTTCATTTTTCTAATTTTAAGGATACTTGTATTTAAATGAAAATGAGTGATTTTAAAAAAATTTACAAAATTTGTTATACTTATTTATATATATATATATATATATATATATATTCTTCCAATCATTTTATGCATGCTTAAGGAAGTTTCTTTCATAAATTCTTTTTCAATTAAAACATTTTTTTCATAATTATCATTTCAATATAGTTGTGGTTAAACAATTAAATCGTGTCAAGATGGGATTGGAAGAAGGTAGTGGTACTACCGTACTGAAGTTCAAGTCTCTATAATTTACATGTTTTGCATTTATGGTTTTGTGCTTGTATGTATTAATATGGTTATATTTTACCCATATATAGATGTGTGCATTAATACTTGTGTATTTTATTGAATATGTTTTCATATTGTGAAGGTGTACTCTTAAATATGTCATAGAATTGTTATAATATTTTGGGAAATTCATATTGGTAAGGTGTATGGTTGTGTATGTTAAGAAAATGTTACAATGTTATAAGATACGAGTTGTGAAATGGAGGAATAAAGTAAATCTAGTATAAAATGTTGGAAATATTGTTGTCATTGATGTCAAATACAAGGGGTGACTGTACTTGTTCAATATGAAGATTGTTGGAAATATTGTGTAATTGATGCCTATTTACATACCATGCCATTGAAAGCATCTTTTTCTCTGAATACCTAGCTCAGGTGGGAGCATATGATATATGGTTGAAAAGTTTATGTAGACCTTTCCAACGATATATGGAACTCCCTCTAACTCCATAGTCCTAGGGAGATATGAAGTGTTAAAATATCCTTTCCAAAGTGCTAGGTCGACCCTACTAGAATGTTAGGTTGGCACATAAAAGTAACTTAAAAACACTATAAACAAGAGGTCACTCGTTGTCATTTTCTCATTCATTCATCGCTTAGATATCACCTCTTAAAAAGTGCACATTAGTAAGAACACTAGAAGATGTGTCTCTCGAAGTTTTTCTAAGATATTTGAAGATGTTTTCTTGAAGTTTTTCTAAAGGTTTTCTATGGTTGTCTAAAGAGGAGGAGACACACCCGTGGAAGAGGAAAGGACATGATCTATTCTTCTTGGATGAAACATTCATAGTTGGGAAGAATCTTTTATAGTTTGCTTTGAGTTGTGATCTTGGAATAATTTTGTAAGGGTTTTTTTCTAGATGAGGCTCATGTAGAAGGTGACCATGCGAGATTTTGGAAGTGGTTTGAAGATGCTCTTACGAGAGAGTATGGACCAGAATTGAGGCTAATGATGAAGTAGATATGAGGCAGGTTATGAAGCAGATTGTGGAGCATATTTGAGGCACAATTTGAGGCATATTTGAAGCACATTATGGAGCAGATCTAAGGTTGGTTATACAGTATACTTGAAGCTAATTATGAGGTATTATTTGACATGATTATGTCATCATCCTTGTACCTTATTCTCTATTAAGTTGGTTTCTACGTATTGTTGTGTTAATACTTAATTAAGAATATTGGTGTCTCGAGTAAGCTGGTACTACATATTATTAATAATAAGTTAATATTCATTTAAGAAAATAAATATATCCTTTAGAATTAGTAAGTTTACAAACTTTACAATAGTAAATTGGTGCATAACAACTTTATAAAGTATAAACCTACCAACTTTGCAATAGTAAGCTGATGCCTACATAAATTTATAAAGATAAGATTTATACTTGCTACATAAAATATAAAAATAAGTGTTTCACTGGTCAAACTCAATAACTCATAAGTAGAATGTCAAACTTCTTATTGGCAAACAAACTACAAAATAAGTTGAATGGTCAAACTTCTTATTCTTAACGTATTCTACTAAACTGATCGATTTCCAATGTCCATGAGATTGCCTTTGAATTCAAGTTTTTTGCAGGGAGAAAGGATTCGCTTTTCTATTGAGATTATAAGATTTAACGTCCTGGAACAGTTAAGAGTTCTGCTAAATTATCGGGTTTCGATGTGGTTATATAAGATTTATGGGTACTATTGACAGTCAGACTTAGACTATCTCCAGTGAAATCACCAAGTTCCCAGAATGAATCCCAAGTGGTTCAGACTTCCAACAATATTGGATTTAATCTATTTCCGTATAAAATACAGATGTATAAATATAAAATCAGGGTTTAAGAATCGCATAGAAATATAAACGCTGGTTCAAGAATTGCAAAGCACGACTCTCTCAGGTGCAAAGTTTCGCGGCCAATATATTTCAATATTAGGTTCTCCTTCAAGCAGGTAATATATTTCTTCATACATGTATTCATCTTCTTTTGGTGCGTCTTAAACCCTAATAGTGACGAGAAGAAGATACAGTCAGATCTGCAAAAAGGTGTGTTAAATCTCGATCCAGCGTTAAAGTTAAAGATCTTCATGTTTTCAGAGGTGTAGTAGTTACAGATTATTTAACATATATATTTAGCACTTATAGATCTTTATGTTAAGTAGTGTTAAATCAGATTATGTTTATATATACTAAATCGGAATATGTTTACATGATCTTATAAATTTCAAAGGATGAAGTTTTAAGTCTGATGTAATGTTTTCTTATGAAGATTCAAAAGTTGTGTATTGAATCTTTGAATCTTTGAATTGAATTCAGATCCAAACTAATTTTACAGTGTACGCGTAGTTTTCTATGCACAGCTTCATAGCACGGCATTAGATCGAGTACCATCATGGATCGTGAGGTTGGCGATGGAGAAAGTAATTCCAGTTGCAGCCATGATTTTGTCCAGTCGTTTTCTCATTTGTTTCATTCAAAGCCAAGGTCCAGGGAGTTGGTGAATTCATTTGAGAAAACTTTAGCACGGAGATTGGACGAGTTGAAGCCCAAGAATTCAGATTTTCTGAATTTGGCATGGACTCGACAAGCAATGCAGGTTTTATCAAAGGCATACGAGGATTTGAAAATCCTTATTGGTGACCTCGATTTAAATGGAGGGGGAGATGGTGTTACAGAGCGATGGATTATTGAATATCTGAAAGACAGTATCAAACTTCTTGATGTGTGTAATAGGATTAGTGCAGATATTTCAATGCTTGATCACAATCAGCTCATGCTCCGATCTGTTTGCAGTGATCTCTTGGACTTGTCAAATGGTAGTGCTGTTCCCCAGCAAGATAATTTATGTAAGGCCAAGATTTCACTTCAAGAATTGATTGAAGGGACGAATCTGGGCTTTAAAAAGAAAAGAATAGACGATCATCTCTGAGTACAGATCTAGAATTGCAGATGGGGTGGAGATCTCGGGCGTCTTCTAGTCTGGGTAAGGAATATAATGGCAAGTCTATGTTTTTGAGGGCTATGTTTGGGGTGAAGACAATGGTTATCTTCATATGCAGTGTAATTTCATGTGCTTTATCAAGTTTATCAGGGGATCAACAGGGCCTTCAAGGGAGTCCATTGGTGGAGGTGCAAGTTCCTTCACAGTTATTATGGTCTGCTTCATTCATGAGTTTGCAGAAGTTTGTAAATGAGGAGATGATTCGGATGAGGAATAAGTTCCTGGTCAATGAATGGAAAAGTTTGGCTAGAGCAAGCCATCAGTTATATGGTGTTCTAGACAAAATTTCTGTGGATCTTAAAGCTCCTGGTGAAGGAAATTCATCATGTGCGGCGTGGGAAGCAGGAGAACAAGAAATTCAAGAACAGAAGCATAAGAAACCTGCAGTGCCACAAGAAATCATTGAAGAATTGACGAAGAGTTCAGAAGCAGTAACAGAAGGTGTGTGTCTTCTGAAACATGAGCTGAATGATTCGTTCAATCTAGTTTTGAATGTAAGCACTGCTTTACTTGACAAAGTGAGATTATCTCCAAATCCAAAGCCAAAGCCAGAGGCTAAGATACTCCACATCCAGTTAGGCTTCCTCAAAATGAAAATCAAGATCAGACAACCAAAGAGCAAACTGAAAGTGAAAGCGGTTGTTTCCAGGATAAGTAAGAAGTGGAGATTGTTTAGGAGGATAAGTAAGAAGTGGAGATTATGTCGAAGGATAAGTGCAGCGTCTCCTTGAAGGAGAAGACTACGAGGAGGAGATTGGATCTATGTTTTTTCTTCTGGTTATTTGTCAGATTTGAGATGTGTTTTTCTGGTTGTTTGTCTCTCAGATTCGATATCTGTTTTTTCCTTTTTCATTCATATATTTCTCCACGTTAAAATTCCTATTCCTTTTCTTGTCTTGTGATGAAAGATAATGTCTTGTTAATTATTAATTTTGTTGTAAAATTTACATAATTGATTGTCAAAATTTTGTTAGTAAAAGGTTTTTGAGGCTAACCTTTTGATCATTTATGAACAATGTGAACAACCAGTCCTGAATAATTCATTGTAGGCCACAAATAAAAAACCAAAAAATTCAGATAATCAAAACTACATGATCAATCCTACATGCAATTCTGCTTGTAAATTCTCATGAAAAGTAATTATTATTTGCTTTAGAATCTTCTCTATAACCAGTTATGGATAGCTTTTAGTTTGTTATATAGAGTATATAAATTATATTGCTTTTGATGTGTTATATAAAATATATAAATGGTACTTGAGGATTTAAATTTATTTCTGTTAAAAAGTTATAGATTTATTTTAATCCCAAAAAATAAAATATATACATTCTTACAACGAAATTTGAAAATATCTCTTATTCCATAAATAAGAGGATTAATGTAACATATGTATATTTTTTTAACTTGCAACTATTACATCAATTTTATTCACATTTTCTCTTGCAAAAAGTTTCTCAAATATAATAAATAATTTTTAAAAATTACATTAAAATTAAATTAAAAAAATATAAATTAATTAAAATTAATTATAGATGTAAAAGTATAAAAAACTTTATGCTTTTATAGTTTTGTTGGATGAGGGCTATGCAACTAGGTTCCAAGGTGTATCCTTAAAGTTATATAAGGAAATGGATTGTAAATTGTATTATAAAATAATATTATAATAATATAAATATACGATGATTTTAAAATTTAAAATACATTAGTTTAAAATGAGTTTATATTTAGTTTAATTTTGAATAATAAAAGTATAGGATCAAATTCTTATTTCTGCATAAGAAGATTTCATTTAATGATTTGATTTCTCTCTATTTTTAATATGTATAGAAATAATATGAATGTAAACTATTATTAATGAATCTAAATTTAAATGTAAATATTAATAAATAAAAAGTTAATAAAATTATAATATGTAGTTATTGTTGGATATTAATAGAAAAGTGACACCATCAAAAATGGAATTTTTTTCTAAAAATTGTTTTTTAATTATATAAGCATCCCTTACATAAAGGATTGTAGCACATTATACAAAACAAGTTTGAAATCTAGAACCAATTTATCGATTCTTAGTTGCCATTGAAGCAACACTATTTATTTTTATTCCAGTGTTGGATTTGGATCGACTTTGGCTTCATCTAGACCTGAAACTACCACTACTAAAGCCCGTGCTACGATATATAGGTATGAATCTAGTTTTCAATCACAAACATTGTAATCTTCATACCTATCACTAAGATCATATTATCTTATAACAATCATCACAAACTTATCCTACAAGTGTCGAATGCTTAGATGCTAAGGGATTGTAGCACATTCATTAAGAAGTGGAATGTATATATAGAGTTATGTATATTTCAAATTAAAAAGGAAGCAAATGAATTTGTGAATGATTATTTATTTAATGTAAAGGAATTAAAGAATATACATTTTAGTATTTCGAATAGGATATTTACACCTTAAGAAATAAAGGTAATAACTTCTTGTTAAGAGATTTTAAGCTAGAACAACAAGTAACCAAGTTATTATCACAAGTAATTATTGTCGGGTTTTATCCCTGTCCCTCTCTCTACCTCCGTGGACCCAAGTTCAGTCCCCTTTTGGCCAGCACAACAAAGCCCAAGATATCATCCTCACAAAGCGAAGCTCGGCCGGCAGCACCTACAACACAGATGTCGTCTCACCCGAGATATCTCAGTTTATGGGTAATTGCCAGAACCATGTTTCTGCAGTTTGTGGGGGAGGGTGTTTTAGTACCTTGGCTCTGTGCCAAGGTTTCCAACGAAGATTGAGAAGGTGGTTTATTGGCTTGCACAGCACTTCAACACTAAGTATGATTCAATCCTTCCTCATTCATTTTTACGTAAATAAACAGTGAACAGAAGGTGTAAGCATATTCATTAATGTAATCTGACAATCATACATTTATCCATTTGCAACACAACAATCATTCAGTTACTCAACGTAAAATTCACACATATCTGAGTTACTTCAATATTCACACATATATAGAGGATGTAACGTGGAAACCCATTTGGGAAAAAACCACAAGGTGCTCTTCATCTGGCATGAGGAAATAGATGCACATTTGATCTACACACAAAGCTATAGACTATGTTCAATATATTCTCTTTTATCTTTACAAACGTATCCTCCCTCTCGTGCACTCTGTTCTTCTATCTTAATCTTTCTATTCTACTCCTACTAGCGATCCGCACACAACCTGGATTGACTCAACCTTCTCTACCTATATGTGCACTTAGTTGGAGAACCTCTGCTCTGATGCATTCAATGATACAGAGCTATTATACCCAAACCCTTTACTTCCATATATGTTCAGCTAAACAATGATCAGGTTGGCTATCTGTCTAATGTCCAATGGACTAGTTGTCTATCTTCCTAATTGTCTAACCCAACTACAGCTTGGGTTCCTTATTTTATAACCCCATTAGAGACTCAATACATATCCCATACATGCTTATTACAGACTCAATATCGACTCGATACAGACTTCAACTGACTCATTACAAACTCCTTTTCAGTCGCTTTCTCATCCAACTTACTATATCAAGCCAATAAGTCATCTTTCCTATTCTAGTAACAAATAATGAAAGGCACTATCGACCTAACTTACAAAGATTCCTTCACTCATGTGGCTTTCGTCGAATCCATCCGAGCCCATACCTACGATCATTAAGGGCAATCACTTTCTCAGCGTTATGCCTTACTGTCACTTTGCGGTCGTTATATTATCCGTACGCATGCTTCTGTTGATATTCTACCATGTCATCTCATATCTTGTTATATCCTTTCGTCATGGCTTACTTGTATGATGTGGATTCCTCATCGTGCGCCTTCTCTTTTTCTTCTTCTTCTCTTCTCCTCTTCTATCCAGCATCCTTCCCTTTCATTTGATGTTGTTTCCTCTGTCGTAGCTCCTTCCACTTCTCCTCTTTCACTCTTATTCCATACTTAAGTAGAATTATTCATGAATTCTTCCCTACTATATCGAGGCCCAACAGGCCCCCAACATTCACCTATGGCTCGTCCCGAGCCACTCAAACTAGTGGTCCATAAAATGACTTGCACAAATTTTGTTCTAAAAATCCTCCACAATTTCCATCAACTTTTATGTCTCTGTGTGCATTTCTTATTCAGTTTTCTACATGTGCTCCACCAGGTCGAAACCGACGTGTTTCGACATGACTCCTTCCATAGAGGTAGCTACCTCGTGCACCTTTTGGTGTACATCCTGAATTATTCCTATGACTTTCTCTTCTTCTGCTTGCAATTCTTCAACCTTTTCATTGCGTTGCTGGTGATGTGCACTCAGCACAGTCGTCTGTTGCTGCATCTTTCACACTTCTGTTGTCTTAACCTTTTTCTAATCCAATGGTAGCTACTTCATCTCGTTCCTTATCTGCGTGATATTTTCTTCAACCGCAGTGAGCTCACTTGTAATATTTTGTGATTGCTCATCATCCATTAGGTCTTCCCAAGTCTAGGAGACTTGGTACACAGCCTTAGCACATATTTGTTCTTCTTCCTCTATCATTTTTGCATCCTGAGAGGCTACATCTCTTCTTCTCTCCAGCACTTCTGGGGGTGTGTTGGGAATCCTTTGCTCTTCTAACTCTATCATATTTTTCTTAAGGTCGGCTGCCATCTTAGCTAACTATGTTATTTTGGCAACTAGTTCCATCTCTTATGTGGTGTCGTCTTCTTCAATTTTTTTTGCAGGCCACGTCTGCTGCTTCACTTATTTTCTGGCACTTTCCTTCTAGTTCTAATTTCTTCTGCTCTGTTTCTTGAATTTCTAGTTTCATGTTCTTGAAGTATTTTTGTGTAGCCTTCACCTTCGTTGCAAGTTTATGCTCATGCAATTTTATTTCTGCATTGACAACACTTTGGACCGCATAGACTTCATTCATGTGCATAGATGAAAAATCTATAATAAGTTGCTCAGTATCCCGATAAGCCAAATTAGGGTCTGGAGTGCCGAACTTAACAACAATTTTAGATACTTGTACCATGGTTGGCGATACTGAAATAGCTGGTGTGGCTTGATCCATTCTTGATGTTGTTGAAGGGGCCTACGACACAGTTGTTGCACTTAGACAATCGACAATGATTTTAACTTCTTCAACTGCTTCACACAGAACTTTAAGGAGATTAGTGATTGTACCTGAGAGTTCTTTGTGTCACTCTTCTATGGACTTGAAACTAGTATGTGTTGCTTCAGTTATTGCCTCAGACATTAGTTGTGTATCATCACTGTCTAATCTAATAGTGTTTGTGGTTCAGTCAGCCTTCATATTTTTCTTCTTCTAGTTTGGTTGTACCTGCTCTTCCTGAGGTTCCCCTCCTTCATTCTCTGATTATGGGTCTGTTGGTAGTGGGGGGTGTGACTCTTGTCAGAGTGTAGATCCTCCAGAGGGTCCTATTCCTCATTTTCCTCCTCTAAGTCATCTTCCTGTAATTAGTTGTCCTCCACTTGGAATTGTTTTTCGCATACTGGAACGCACCATTCCTTTGGCCATTGATTGATGATTTCCTGAATTTCTTCCTTTGTCATGACAAACTTGGTTTGTTGCTTTGGACATTACAGTTGTTGCTGTGGTTGTAGGTAAATATGGTGTGGTCCAAATTCAAACTTAACAATCGAGCAAAACTGCTAGACAGTGGTGACATCTAACCTGGACATGCTCCTTACCTGGTGTCATATAGCCTCCCCGTGCATAAAAAAATTGATATTTCTCTCCTTTTGTCATTCTTTTAGTTCCTTCTCATACCAAAGGTTCTGATATTTTTATGTTTGACAAGGTACTGGCAGGTCAACCACTTGGTAGTCTTGTGGGTTAGACCATACTACGAATGAAATTAAAATTAACAGCCATGAGTAGTGAAATTCCCAACCCATTTCCTGAGCATCAGTGGCGTCTCGTACAAGCTCGTTGAACAAGAATTGACACCAGTTTATCTGAGTTCCTTCCGCGTAGATATCTACAAGTGAAATTTCCCCCATAGTACATCGTTTGGTGCACATTTTGCAAAGTGAATTGGAGGATATACCTTGGCAGCAAAGCAAACAATGGGCTTGTTAATGGTACGAATCAAAAAACCCCTTTTACATCTTTGCACACCATACTTTTCCTTCATTTGTTTAGCTATGGAAGCCTCTTGATCCTTTTTTAGCAATGGTGATGGGTCCATTCTATCAGCTGCCAGGCCTATGATGGTGGCAGTGAGCTTAACATCCACCTGTATAGGTTTTCCTAACCAGAGAACCCATTCATGGAAAAGTAGAAGTAAATTCTTAACACAGGTGTTAACTTGTGTACCACACCCACAATGCGGAATATACAACACCAATAATATTCCAGACTACTGAAGTTGTTGAGCCCATTCCTTTTCAATGTATCGTTGAAGCACCTTTGGGGTGTCCTGCACAATGTCCATATACTTTTTGCGGTCCAAGTCTCATTGTGTCTTGGTATCATGGTCACCATAATACAACTTTTGTATGTTAGGTAAAAAAAAATTTACTACCTTCACTCTGACGAGTATCAATGGCACTATCAGTGGGGTCTTTCCATTCTTTGGGATTACATCTTCTCATGCATCTCTTTGTCAGCGTGGGACATAGGGTGGAAAAAAATTCCTTATCTCAAAATCCTCTGTTATTGGTGGGGTTGGCTCCGAGGTTGTTACTGCCCTACCCTTCCTTTTTCTGGTGCTGGTGCGTTTTCCTTGTTGAGTCCCTAGGGGAGTTGGTTTTTCCTTCCTAACTAAATTAGTAGCCTTCAGCTTTACTCCTGGAGTAGTTTGTACCCTAACAGGGCCCTTATGTGGTGGGATGTATCTAGTAGTATCTACCATTATCGGGGCAGGTGATACATACTTGGATTCAACTCTGCTTATGCTGGAGACAAAGATGACCATACTACAACCTCACCAGTCTAGTACTCAGGGTTGGACACAATAGTAGTGTTTTCCTTTGGTAAGCAAGGAACATAGTTGCGGCATTGAAGGCTAATAAATACCTTAACTAATGCTAGTCGTTCTTCATATGCACAATCAATTAATTAGAAATAAATATGTTCTTTCCACCGCATGGGTGTACCTTGGCTCTTTTATCACATCTTTTTGCATTATGCAACCACTGATTTGTACCTTTAAATGGTATTTATTGTTATAAAGCGGGATGGTACCAAAAGGATCATTATCAGTCCTCCCCCCCCCCCTTTTTATGTCATGTCTAATAGAGTACCATGTATTTTCATGCATGTGATCTCTTTCCACTTCGCACATTCCTTCTGACACATGGATAATATGGAGAATGGGTCACTATCACTAAGATCCTTTGTGATAGTATAGCACACTGTGAAGTTATGTGTAGTTATATTGAATTGATGGAATTTCATGCATGTAATAGGTATCTCTTCAAAGATCTTCTCCTCTATTTCCTGCAATGCAACATCCACTGTTGGATGTTCGTTGATGAAATCAAACATCTAGGTAAAGCTTATAGCTAATATTTCCCATTTGATGGTTCCTCGTCGTAGCTCTACTAATTTGTTCCAACGTTGTGCCACCATTTCTAGAGTGTGGATGAATCGATGAGCCCATTCTTGTTGCGGTTGTTCTTGCTAAATTCTATGACAGCTCTCAATATGTTTACCAGGATCTGTCAAGCCTGTATATTTCAGATCATGGCAGTTGATATCTTCGCCAAATATGATCTCCATCAATCTCTTACATTTTGTCCATTCAGATATAGATTGTTTTTTCGTACCCCACCATCTAGCGGGTGTAGCTTTCAGCACATAGTCCAAAGCGGAAAATCACTGCGATTGTGTGACTTTTTCTTCAAATTCGTCCAAAAAAACTGCAAGGTTAGGTAATCCTTCATATGTAGGCAGTGCACTTGCTTCAGCCCCTACTCTTCAGACAAATCTAATGACTCTTGCACATATGCACATGGAGAATTCATGTACCATGTTCTGCTAGTTTTCCAGTGCCTCACCTGAGTCGGAGTTGCACGAGCTTACACTCCATCAACTCAGGTTTCCATCAACTGTTAGGTTAATATAGTATTCCTTCGAAGACATGATGTTATACAGCTGATACAGATAATTGTATTTCCCTTCACTATGTACAAGTTCAACATCGCGCTTCCCTTCAAGTAGATCAATGGGCACAACCACTCTTATTTTAGAATCTTCGAATCACAAGATCATTTTCTTGAATTTTATAATAGTTTGGCTGTCTATAGCCCAATCAGTTCCTAGAAGTGCAATATATGGGTTCGTGTCAATGAAAATTTCAATAAATTTCAAGTCGGCATATGTTCTTAAGCCTTCAATGTCCACAAATACGTGGGTTAGTCTACCAATTGGTAGAACCTTCGACTAGATTGAAAGCCTTAACTGAATAGGAAACTAGTCCAGTCGTGGTTTATTCATGATCTCCCATGTATGTCTTGTCAATATATTGACATCTGAGCTCAAATATAATATGATATAGTCCATATCATATTCTCCTATATCCATAGTCCTTCATAGTTATTGGCATGTCTTCACTTTTCTCTCGATATGATTAACTCTTTTCTCAGGTCCCAAGTCTTCTGGGGTTTCTTCTATGAGTGTTGTTAATTATGCGACAACATATTTATCATGGATTAGTGCTAAACAACTTTTGAAAATTTCTTTGATCTTACTAACCTTTTCATTGGTGGACTCTTGATTAGTTGTTCAAATTTCTCGGACATAGCTCTAACTTGTCCAGACGTCGATGGCTGATTGATATCCACAAAGTCTTGTCGCGCCTCCAAGAAGACTTCTTTCTCTTGTTGAACATCTAGCGAAGCTTTCTTTTGTGTCACGGGTCTGACCTACAGTTTCCTCGCTGTGTATTTTGGCCTGCTCCCATCGCAACACCTCCTCTTGTAGCTACAACAACAAGGTTGTCATGGTTCAGCAGAAATCATCTAGATATTTGGATTGGGGTTCGGATTCGGATTCTGCATCGGGTTGGGGTTAACGATAGTCCTAGCCTGTCATTCCGCAATAAGATGCGGGAACTATTCGATGGTGTGATTAAATGATTTAAAAAATGTACAATTATTCGCAGGACTTTTACAATCTCAGGAAAAGTGTCCTGGCTGCCCACAATTATAACATACGGCTTGGCCTCTTCCTCGACCAAATCCTCCTCTTTGTTGTTGTCCTCGACCTCTAAAATTCCCACCCCCTTGTGGAGGGTATTATTGTTGTTGAGGATATTGATTATGTTGGTATTGCAGTTGAATCATATTGTTGTTGTTTATATTGCACAGGCTGATACTGGGTTGCACTCATTCAACTTGCATTTTCTCATCATTTTTCATTAAGTAGGTATCCATCATTTTCTCTTGCAGTAGGTGAAGTGCTCTGTAGTCTTTCTCATCATGAACTAATGATCTACAAAACTTATAATACATACTAGAGGGTGAACTTACAATCTTCTATAAGTACAAGAATTCCTCATACATGTCACCTCTAGTCTGGAGTATTCTACACCAAGGCATTCCTTGGGTGTTTAATGGGTCCGACGCACTTGTTGCAACATAGTTAATCAACGCCGAGAAATTAACTTTATGGTGTGCATATGATTTGCATCTGGTACACCAAAGATCGTCTTGAACTTCCTTTCCTCTTTTGATGTCCTGTAGTTGCACCATAAGATTGGCCAGCTACAACTGAATTTGCATCATTCCCAAGCCAGTGTCTCCAACCCGAAAATGTAAGATATTGGTGGAGATCAAATTTGGTGAAGAGATCATCTTCCTTGATCTGAAATATACAAGACTAACAGATCTTGGTAAGCATATTGAGAACTGTCACAGAATTTGGAAAGAACAACCGCGACAAGAATGGGCTCATCAATTCATCCACACTCTAGAAATGGTGCCACGAATTTGGCACACATATGCAGAGCTATAATGAGGAACCATTGAATGGGAAAGATTAGTTGTAATATTTACCCAGAAATTTGATTTCATAAGCGAACATCAAATAGTGGATGTTGCGTTGCAGGAAATAAAGGAGAAGATATTTGAAGAGATACCTGTTGCAGGCACGAACTTCCATAAATGCAACATAACTACACATAACTGCATGACATGCTATACTATCATGAAGGATCTAAGTGATAGTGACCCATTTGTCATAATCTCCACGTGTCAAAAGAAATGTGTGAAGTGGAAAGAGATCGCACATATGAAAATACATGTTACTATGTTAGACATAACATATATAAAAAAGGCGGGAGAACTGACAACGAGCCTTTTGGTACCATCTCACTTTATAACAATAACTACCATTTAAAGGGACATATCAGTGGTGGAATAATGAAAAAAGTTGTGGTAAAAGAGCCAAGGTATGCCCATGCGGCAGAAATGACAGATTCCTTTCCAATTAATTGATTGTGCATATGAAGAATGACTAGCATCAGTTACGGTATTTATTAGCATTTAATACCACAACCTTATTCCTTACTTGTTGAAGGAAAACTCTACTATTGTGTCCTCCCCTGAGTACTGAACTGGTGAGGTTGTAGTATGGTGATCTCTGTCTCCAACACAAGCACAGTTGAATCCAAGTCTGTATCACCTACCCTGATAATGGAAGATACTACTAGATACATCCCACTACAAGTGGGCCCTGTTAAGTTACAAAATACTCCAGGAGTAAATTCAAAGGCTACTAAGCCAGTTAGGAAGGAAAAACCAAGTCCCCCAGGGACTTAACAAGGAAAATGCACCAGCACCAAAAAAAGGAAGGGTAGGTCAGTAAAAACCTCGGAGCCAACCCCACCAACAATAGAGGATTTTGAGACAAGAAATTTTTTTCCACCCTGTGTCCCACCCAACGAAGAGATGCACCAGAAGCTGCAATCCTAAAGAATGGAAAGACCCCACTAATAGTCCCACTGATACTCGTCGAAGTAAAGGTAGTAAAAGACATTTTACCTAACATACAAAAGTTGTATTATGGTGACCATGATACCAAGAAGCAACCAAACTTGGACCACAAAAAGCATATGTACATTGTGCAGGACACCCTGGAGCTGCCTCAATGATACGTTGCAAAGGAATAGGCTCAGCAACTAGAGCAGTATGGAATATTATCAATGTTGTATATGCCACATTTTGGGCATGGTACACAAGTTAAAACCTATGCTAAGAAGTTACTTCTAATTTTCGATGAAGGGGTTCTCTAGTTAGGAAAACCTATACAAGTGGATGTTAAGCTCATCGTCACCATCACATGCCTTCCAGTTGATGGAATGGACCCAGCACCATTGCTAAAAAGGGATCAAGAGGTTTCCATAGCTAAACAGGTGAAGGAAAATTATGGTGTGCAAAGAAGTAAATGGGGTTTTTATTCATACCATTAACAACCCCACTGTTCCCTTTGCTGCCAAGGAATTAACCTCCAAGTTACTCCGCAAAAAGTACCCCGACCAGTGTACTGCAGGGGGAATTTCACTTTTGGATCTCTGCGCAGAAGGGACTCAGATCAACTAGTTTTAATTCTTTTTGAATGGGCTTGGACGAGATGCCACTGATGCTCAGGAAAGGGGTTGGGAATTTCACTACTCATGGCTCTTAATTTTAATTTCATTCGTTGCATGGTCTGACCCACAAGACTACCAAGCAGTTGACCTTCCAGTACCTTGTCAAGGACCAAAATATCAGAACCTCTGGTATGAGAAGGAACTAAAAGAATGACAAGAGAGAAATATTGAATTTTTTATGCACAGGGAGGCTATACGGCACCAAGTAAGGAGCATGTCCAGATTAGATGTCGCCACTGTCTAGCAGGTTCACTCCATTGTTAAGTTTGAAGTTGGACTACACCATATTTGCCTAAAGCCACAACAGCAACCTCAATGTCCAAAGCAAAAAACCAAGTTTCTCATGACAAAGGAAGAAATTCAGGAAATCATTAATCAATGGCCAAAGGAATGGTGTGTTCCAGTATCTGAAGAACAAATCCAACAATAGGATAGCCAATTACAGGAAGATGACTTAGAGGAGGAAAATTAGGAAGAGGACCCTCTAGAGGATCTACACTCTGACGGGAGTCACACCCCCCCACTACCAACAGACCCAGGATCAGAGAATGAAGGTGGGGAACCTCGGGAAGAGTAGGTACAACCAAAATAGAAGAAAAAAAATATGAAGGATGACTGAACTGTAAACACTGTTAGCTTAGACAATGATGATATGTAAATAATGGTTGAGGAAATCACTGAAGCAGCACAGACTAGTTTCAAGTCCATATAAGAGTGACAAGAAGAACTATCAAGTACAGTCACTAATCTCCTTAAAGTTTTGGATAAAGTAGTTGAAGAAGTTAAAATCGTTGTCTATTGTCTAAGTCCAATAGTCAAGTCGTAGGCCCTTTCAGCAAAATCAAGAATGGAGCAACCTGCACCATCTGTGTCAGTATCACCAATCACAGTACGAGTATCTAAAATTGTTGTTAAGTTCGAAACCCTAGACCTTAATTTCACTTATCATGATACTGACCAACTTATTATAGTTTTTTCATCTATGCACATGAATGAAGTGTATATGGTCCAAAGTGTTGTCAATTCAGAAATAAAATTGTGTCAGCGTAATCTCGCAACGAAGGTGAAGGACACACCAAAAGACATCAAGAACCTGAAACTGGAAATTCAAGAAACTGAGCATAAGAAAATGGAATTAGAAGGAAACTGTCAGAAAATCAGTGAAGCAGTAGACCTGGCCTGCAAAAACTTTGAAGAAGACGACATCACAGAAGCGATGGCACCAGGTGCCAAAATAGCATAGTTAGTTAAGATAGCAGTCAACCTTAAGAAAAAAGTGATAGAGTTAGAAGAGAAAAGGATTCCCAGCACACCCCAAAAGCGCTAGAGAGCAGAAGAGATGTAGCCACTCAGGATGCAGAAAGGATAGAGGAAGAATAACAAATATGTGCTAAGGTTGTGGACCAAGTCTCCCAGACTTGGGAAGCCCTAATGGATGACGAGAAATCACAAAATATTACAAGTTATATCATTGTGGTTGAACCAAATATCACACAGATAAGGAATAAGATGAAGAAACTATCATTGGAGCCGAAAAAGGTCAAGACAACATTAGTGTGCAAGCTGCAGCAGTAGCAACACGAGGAAAAGGTTGAAGAATTGCAAGAAGAAGCAGATAAAGTCAGAGGCATAATTCATCCTGTACACTAGAAGGTGCACGAGGTAACCGCCTCTATGGAGGGAGTCATGTCAAAACATGTTAGTTTCGACCTGATGGAGCACATGTATAAAAGAGAAGAAGAAGAAGTGCAGTGACATAAAAGTTCATGAAAATTTTGAAGGATTTTCAGAACAAAATTAGTGCAAGTCGATTTTTAGAGAACTTGTTCGCATGGCTTGGAACGAGCCGCAGTGAGTGTTGGAGGCATGTGTGGACAGTAGGGAAGAATTCATGAAGAATTATTCCTAAGTATGGAAGAAGAGTGAAAGAGGAGAAGAGTTAGGAGCTACGAAAGAGGAAAGAACATCAAAGGAAAGGGAAGGATGCTGTGATAGAAGAGGAGAAGACAAAGAATCGAACGAGGAAGCTGCACCAGACAAGTAAGCCATGATGGAAGGAAAAAAATATATATATGAGATAACATGGAAGAATATCAGCAGAAGCAGGCATGCAGATAATATAACGTCTGGAAAGTGATAGAAATGCATAACACTAAGAAAGCAATAGCCCATAATGATCGTGGGTACGAGCTCAGTTAGAACTGGTGGAAGCCACATGAGTGAAGGCATATTTGTAAGTCAAATCGATAGTACCTTTCATTATGTGTTACTAGAAGATTAAAGATGGCTTGTTTGGTTTATATAGTAAGTCGGATGAGAAAGCGACTGAAAATGAGTCTGTAATGAGTAAGTTGAAGTCTGTATCGAGTCGATATTGAGTCTATAACAATCATCTATGGGATCTGTATTGAGTCTGTAATGGGGTTATAAAACAAGGAAACCAAGATGTAGTTGGGTTAAACAATTAGGCAGATAGACAACTAATCCATTGGAGAATAGATGGATAGCTATCCTGATAGCTTCGTTGGGCCTCAGGACGTAGGGAAGAATTCATGAAGAATTATTCCTAAGTATGGAAGAAGAGTGAAAAGGGAAAAGAGGAAGGGGCTACGCGTGCGACAGAGGAAAAAAAATCAAAGGAAAGGGAAGGATGTAGTGATAGATGAGGAGAAGAGAATAAAAATACAAAGAGAAGTCGCGAGACGAGGAAGTTGCACCAAACAAGTAGTCTGCGATGGAAGGACAAAATAACATTAGAGGAAATTTCAACCCAAAATGGGTCTTTTAACTTTTCACCCAAATTCCATGTCATTATGCATTAGCCAATCAAATTGCTTTAAAAGTCAAACACCGTATAGGTCTTAAACAATATTTTATTACATAATCTCATAATAATGGAATATTTTAATATTATAATTTTCTTGGAGAGTGAAATAATATCTGCCCAAGGTGCCCCAAATTGTCTTGGAAAGCGAAATCCACTATGCACGCCTTCTCCACATATTGGAGAGTTATTAATGGATCAAAACATGTTGACCACATTAATTACATTATTATTTTTTTAATTAGATAGATGTTTTTTTTATACATAAATTTGTGGGTTTATTACCTACCACAATATTCACGGCACCAACATTTTTTTATAAATATTGAAATATATATAATATAAATAAAAAATTATTTGAAAATAGATTTATTACCTACCACAATATAAACTGCACCTACAATTTTATATATATATTGAAATATATAATGATATATATAAAAAACATATTTCAAAATATATAAACATAATTAGAAAAAAAAATTTAACCATGTCCTTATGAGTTTATTATATGTTATATAAAAATTTATTAAAAAATATAAAAATATATAAAGATATATATTAGTAATTAAATGTGGTGTTTTTTAAGCCAAAGATAAACATGACCAATATTTTTTTATATATACTTAACTATATAAAAAAATTACTATTAACATATTAAAAAATATATAAATCTATATTTAAGTAAACCCTACAACTTACTTCTTTTTTAACTACTCTAATGGTTAACATTAAGTTCATTAAGTTGTTTATTTATTTTTTTATTAAATACATATACCTAGGTGGAAAATTTCTAATTTCAGTAAAAGTTTTTTACAATAGAAGCCGGCCAATGCTGTGCACATCAAAATTTTGCAAATCAAAATTTTTAGAGATGCCCGCCAATGCTGTGAACATCAAAGACGCGAGTGAATGCTCTTGTTCAAACATCTTCATTACTGATATCACTGGAACATTTTACCTCACCCATTGAGAAATATCTTCATGCTGGATTAATAGCTGAGCGCATTCTATGGAGTAATGGGGCTGGGATTGCATGGGCCGCATGGGATGAGCATCTGTTGGAAACGATAGAAAGCCAGATCTGAAATATAGCTCAACCAGAGCAAAAGCAGCATTAAGGGAGCATTATCAAAACAACCCAGCAAGCCATATGCGAACATCCAGTGAAGTTTGGTCCTTTTATTCATTGGTCTACTGGATAGATATCATTCTTAGGTAAATTCAATACTCAATGATCTTATGTTAAAAATTTGGGCAAAACAGAAGTAAAATAAATTTGGGCAAAACAGAAGTAAAATTTGGTATCTCCTCTTTTATGTAACAATTTTGTTCCTAAGAGTCTTTATTATCCATTATCTGAGTGTGGTTTTCTCTGACCCTGTGGTTTGTGCATTTCTGATTTTGAAGAATTTCAGATCTGGTCACCTTACATGTTGCTCTTGATTCACTGGGCGTGTAGATTGAGGAGAAATGTAGAAAACCGCACAGCATTAAATAAAAATACCCAATACTCCTGTAGCAACTCGTTTTCTTCCCAATGATCACAATAATGGCTCAGCTGCAAATCTAATCTGATACCCAGGGTTGGAATTTCAAATGACGGACACCCGTCAAAACTGCCGGTAACAAACAAAATGTGAAACGTTTGCTGTATTTACCCGTCAAATTCCATCCCTGCTTCACTTCCAACGGCCTGATAGAAAGAAGAAACGAGATCAGCTATAAGTTCAATACGCAAATTTACATAATAAGCTGAAGGAGCATTATTCTTCCCGGCATAAGTTGAACCAAGAGTATTTCCATAAGCTGAAGGAGCATTATTCTTCCCAGCTTAATAAGCACCAATTTAAGCAGCCTCCTCATTTCCAGCCTCAGTTCCAGGATAAGTTCCATCCACATTTGCATTATCAGTTGAAGGATCAGCAGCCCAAGCATCACCAGTAAAAGTAAAATCGGTATTATTATTCCCAGCATAAGTTCCAATATAATTCCCATCATAACAAGAAATGAAATTATTTGAAGCAGTTCCATCATCAGGAGAACCGGGCCAGCCTCCTCAGTCCCCAAAGAATTTCCAGGATCATTCCCAGAGCGGCATTTCAGATCATTTCCAGTAACACCTGAATTCCTAGGATTATTCCCAGTGATACCTCTTCCTCAAGGGTGCCCCACATTATTTCTCAACACTGGAACTGCTCTGTCTTGCTCCCACGTGATGACAGAGACAAATATAAAGTTGAGGATTTTTTCATAATGTAATTAATTATGCATCGTCCCTTTTATTAATGCGGGTAGCTCTTATATTTAGTCAGACGGTTCTGGTCACCTTACATGTTGCTCTTGATTCACTGGGTGTGTAGATTGAGGAGAAATGTAGAAAACCGCACAGCATTAAATAAAAATACCCAATACTCCTGTAGCAACTCGTTTTCTTCCCAATGATCACAATAATGGCTCAGCTGCAAATCTAATCTGATACCCAGGGTTGGAATTTCAAATGACGGACACCCGTCAAAACTGCCGGTAACAAACAAAATGTGAAATGTTTTTTGTATTCCAAGCCAGATTTTGACGGTCTAGGCAAAATTTTTGTTGTATTTGACGAGTAAATTGACCCATGACGGGCATTTACCTGTCAAATTCCATCCCTACTGATACCTCTTCCTCAAGGGTGCCCCACATGATTTCTCAACACTGGAACTGCCCTTTCTTGCTCCCACGTGATGACAGAGACAAATATAAAGTTGTGGTTTTTTTCATAATGTAATTAATTATGCATCGTCCCTTTTATTAATGCTGAGCTCTTATATTTAGTCAGACAGTTCTATTTATAAAGATGGCCTAGATTGAGGCATAGATAACCCACAGATAGCCCTTCTATTTAGGCTACCCTTTCTTTTAACGCAAATAGCTCCTTATTGAGGTAGATAGCCACTTTGATTTAGGCTTTTAAAGACGTAAAGTGAGGCAAAAATCTATGTATGTCATAATGCTTGGGAGGGCTTCTATATCATATAGGTGAAAACACCCCTTGAGATAAGGCACTTTAAGGCTCTTACATTTAGGCCGGCTTATAGGCTCAAAATCATATATGTAATAAGGCTTGAAAGGATCTTAACTTTTAGAGAACCCAGCCCCCCTATATTTAGGGAAACTAGAGCCTCCTTGCTGCTAGCATGACACAGAATTGAACTATTGTTCTCTCCTCCTGGTGTGCTAACGTGACATGCCTAGGCAATGTTTGCTGTAAATGACAGCTAATGTTTGTTAACATAGACTAGTAGATTATCCCTTGAAGGAGCTACTGCCTTCCACAAATTCCTAGCCAACTGATCAGTGAAGTAGTGGGCACTTTATTTATATAATAGCTGAGCTTGACAAGGAAAAGTGCCCTTCCCACTGCACAGATTTCCAGAATTACTCACTAACAGGTTGCTCACAAATTTCTTGAGTGTGTATGGTGGTCTGTATTAGTGTTATCGGAACCAGAGCAGAACCGGCAAAACCGGCCGGTCTAACCAGTTTACAGGGTTGGTCGGTCCAGTCAGCAAAAAAATTTCAAAAAACCGGATTTTTTTCCAGACCGGGTACGAAACCAACCAAAACCGGCCGAACCGGCCGGTCTAGACTGGGGACTCAAGAAACTCAATTTTTTTTAAAAAAACTAGAAAATAAGACTTTGCTGATGTACTTTGGAGCCTCTTTGTTAATGTAATTTGGTTCAGAACCTCAGAGATGTATTGCACTTGGTGCTACTTTGGATATTTGCACCCATATTTGCTATATATATGAGAAACTTTGAATATTTTTGTATTAATGGTCTGGATTCATATGTATGCACATGAATATATATATATATATATATATGTTTTTAACAAAATATGAATATTTTATGTATTTTTTAGTCAGCTGGTTTTTTACCTGGGTTTTTGCCGGTTCCGGTCTGGTTCACATTTTGGGCTTCGCTGATTCGATGACCAGTCCGGTTTTCAATAACATTGGTCTGTATATGGAATATGAAGCCAACAACTTGTCCTTGTATTTTGTGGACACTAAAACCCAACAGCTACGAACTCTTGCAGCAGCTGAATGTGAAGTAGAGTATATGTTCACTGATAAAATAGATGTGAATCTTCTTCCCACTAACCAATATTGACCCCCTGAATATGAAGTTCATTATAAATATGAAGTTTCTTGATAACATTTTCCTATGGATCCTTTGTACCTTTTTTGCAGTGAAATGGGAACTCGTAGATCTTCAGGAAATTTGGAAACTATTGTAGTTGAGAATGCAAAGGATTAAATGGATAATTGGATCACATTACGGGTGTCCATTGGATCTTGGGTTACTTTGCAACCATCAAGGAACCGAATTTGGGCAAAAAAAAGAAGACTAGATAATTTACAATCCCATTGGAAAGGTGTAGTAAGGGCTTTTAAGCGGAGCCAACAGGGTGAAAAAGTGGAGAAGGTGCTCATAGCTCATGTATATGAGCGCAAGGATATCCTCAAAGATTCTGTTGCCAAACAAGACAATTTTCCTCAAATTGGACGAAATTGTAAGAACTTGTCATTTTATAAGCATTGAATATTTTTTCTTAATTTTTCATGAGTATTAGAATATGAATGCCCTAGATTGGATGGATACTAAATCTGGTTTTTTTATGTAGGTTTGTGCATTTCTGATTTTGAAGAATGGCAGCCTGTGGAGAGTATTACCAGTACTTTACGTGTTTTCCATTCGCATATAGGAGAGATACTCTATGAGGGAAAGGATTCCACGCCATTGAGGGAAGAAGGGGTATGGTTTTATAAATATGATTAATTTCTTCCAAGGGGTAAAAGGCTGGGATGAATTGAAGAAGCCAAGTTACCCATACTTCATGAAATTGGCTTACCACATTCTAATCCATCATTAATTGATTTCATACGTTCAAAATTATTTCTTGAAATTCAATCTAGTATGCGGGAGAAGGGTGGTGCATGTGATCATTTTGGTATGCACTTACCATTTTTGGCTTTTGCTGAAGTGTTCAAGGAAGAGGAATCTATTCGAATGACTAAGAAGACTTTTTCTTGCACAAACCCCTCTGACATGTTATTACGTAACTTATTTTACCCTG